>JAEMOT010002389.1:232105-244688 GCA_019297695.1 Apostasia ramifera | reverse complement strand
ATTTAGAGTTCACTTTGAATAAGAGAAAATACAATTTTGCTTATTAGGACAATCACAATGAGCTTAATAATAAGAGAAAGTAAGAGCTCTCGGTGTTGATGAAAAAAAATAAAGGTGAAGCCGGAGTTCTAAACTTTTTGTGATTGGTTCATTTTCGTAAGGCTTAAGGGCAACAAAAGAGGAATAAATTTGATTTAACTTGATTAACTTAAAATTTTGATTTATATTAGGTAAAATTTTAACTTATATTAGGTAAAATTTTAACAATAATAAGGATAAATTTTTAGTTTTATTAAATAAAATTTTAACGATAATAAAAAAAAATGAGATAGATATATTCATAAATTTTATTAAAAATATATAATATTAATAAATAAATTTAACATTAATATTAAATATATCCAATTCTATCTTATGTATCCTAGAAGTGTTCTGTATCTTAGAAGTGTCCTAACGTGTTCCAAAGTGTCCTCGCGTGTCCAAGAAGTGTCCTTAAAATTTTTTAATATTATTTTATTAGGACACGACCCACCTAGTGGGATTAAGGCTTGGTTGTTGTTGTTGTTGTTGTATTTTATTAGGACACGTCACGTGGGGTGTCCGATACGATGTCCTCGCGTGTCCTCGTGTGTCCCTGAGTGTCCGTGTGTCCGACACGGACACGGCGTGGTTCTTGAAGTGTCCGTGCTTCATAGGTGGCTATGTGTTCAATTAGAGAAAGGCGTGTTGCCGGAATTGTGAATTATGAAGAACATTATCTCCCGTTACTATAAATATATCTTAGGGGGTGTTTGGTTTGTTGTTATCTTTGTATTATGTTATGTAATCTAGATATCATCTTTTGATTAATAATTTTATAATATAATAGAAGATTATTTATAGATGTCATTAAACCAAACAATTACTTTCTCTAGATAACATAACATAATATCAAGATAATATTGAATCAAACGCCTCCTTAGCTTTTTTGTTTCAATCCAATGCCATATTGAACTAAAGTTGTACAAGATTTTTTGTTTTAATCCTATTGAACTTCTGCTGTTCAAATAATCTCTCTTTACAAGAGGGTTTATCATATATAGGGAGTCCCTGCATCATATTTAGCAGATAAGAATGCTTAGAATGGAAACAGATTAGGTTTGTGAGTGTGTGACCCAAATTTTTTTTTTAAAAATATGTAACCCAAAATTTTAACTCAATCTCTTGTCAGTGTGTGACCCATATGTAGAAGAATTGCTTTGCAGTTTTTATTGTAATATTGATTACAAAAGTATGCAGTGGACCTTTTTGGATCTTTATATGTGATGCAAAATAGTCTAGAGCCTTATGTCACTCTTTATATCCTAAACCTATACGGATGAATGCGTCCAATTGGACTAATTATACATTTAGAAATTTGTAGTTTAGTAGTTCAAGAAATTTAAGATATGATATAGATTTGTATGTATTTAATTTGATGCTTAAGTTAGGGTATTATTTTGTTATGAGTCTAGTTTTTATTATTCTTTTAATTTTTTATAATAATAGTTGATTATTGGTTCAACCGATTTTATTAGTTCAATCAATCTTGAGTATGAATTGGAAGTTAGATTGGTTCTTCATCCACTTCATTTTTTACAACATTGATGGATTATTCATGGTGGATCCGCCTATGATGCTTTCCCGCCAAAACAATGCAGGGGACATTCCACAAAAATTAGCTCCTCCCATATTATCCTTCGTCTTCCTTGAAAGAAATTAGAGAAATAAAGTTAACCTAATCTTCTCTTCCGGCTCTCTCTTTCTCTCTTCCTCTTTGCTGGCAAAGATGGATATCAATGAAGAGTTGATGGCTGCTCATAAGCGTGCCTTCTTGGATTTTCTCGACCAAGACGTATGCTTTTTGTTCCCTGCTCTAATTCTTTTATTTTGAAATTCTTCTTCTTTTTGATAATCTCGGTTGAAATTTTAGGTTGGCAAGGGATTCTACATTCAAGCGTTAAGGGATATGATCCAGAACAAGCATTGTCGCTTGATCATCGGCATGGATGATCTCCGCAGCTACAGCCTAGATCTTGCTCGAAGGTCAAACAATTACTTTCCCTCTCTTTCTTTAGTCTGGTTTTCTCAATTTTGTTGATGTTGTTCAGATTGATTCGAAACCCGGGAGAGTATATGCAACCTATCTCCGATGCCATAACAGATGTCACTCGAAATGTGGATCCAAAGTATTTGAAGGAAGGGGAAAGGGTGCTTGTGGGGTTTAGCGGCCCCTTTGGATTTCACAAGGTCACTCCAAGAGATCTTATGTCAGCATTCATTGGATCCATGGTTTGTGTTGAAGGGATCGTAACCAAATGTATGTATTCATGATCCATTTTCTTGTTATCTTGACATTTTCTTTCTATGTTCATTTAAAGCCAAATCCCAAAAAAGGCTTAAGGTCATTTTAATATAGCTTAATTATCGTATGTCCTTTCTACCATGTTTTCTTAATAAGGTGATGTTCAAAGTATGGCGCGCTACTCTAATAGAGCAGAACAACTTAGGCGCTGTTTGGCGCGAGGACCAAAATGGTACTAGTTAAAAAAGAATAATAATAATAATAAATAAATTTTTTTAATCATGCTACACAAATTTTAATATAAAAAATATTATTTTACTTTACATACTCAATAATTTTCAATAAAAATATTAACTTTATTTTACATCCTAGATCAAAATATTCGGATCAAGTATTTTGGTCTAGGATGTGAAATAAAGTTAATATTTTTATTAAAAATTATTGAGTATGTGAAGTAAAATAATATTTTTTTATATTAAAATTTGTGTAGAATGATTAAAAAATTCATTTATTTATTATTATTGTTGTTTTTTAAACTAGTACCATTTTGGTCCTCGCTTCAAACAGGCCAATTACTAAGCCAAATCAAATTCCTCTGAGGGAGGGGATTAGAAGGTAGATTAAGGCTCTCATTCGCTCTTACTTAAGTAAAAGAGTAGCGTTCTAGACAATAGTGTATTCTATTTATAAACACTATCATAGGTGGTCATACTTATTTTTGAGACGTTGCCAAACATATCCTTTTGGTAGTCAGAATTTCTGAAATCTCTAAACAACATCCCTCATCATATAGACAAATGATTGGTGCGACTGCAAACACATATACTAGAGAGTCACTAAAGTAGAAACAACCCCCTAAAGCATATTTTAAGGTTTGAACATGGACTATATGGTATGCAAGTTGGACATAATGTACAATAGCAAACAATATACTACTAAAATTTGGAGTTTGTATATGAGTGCTTGAATAGCATTTGTAATGACCTTGGTAGCATTTTGAACATCAAACCTGTGAAATGCCTTGAGTAGCATCTGTAACAACTTGATCAAGTTCCCTTGATGTTGCGCCACCAAAAGAACCATGGCCCTGCATTAAGGTTATATCTGTGAAAAATTTTGATAAGCTGATTATTCAAATTAAATTGTCTGTTCTATTTCTATTTCCAGTGCGTGTTCTTATTTTTTGGTTTAAACTAAGTTGATATGGTCTATTGACCTCTCAGATCAAGCTGTAGCCTCTATCAAAGTTCTCATGATTTGTATTTTTTCCTGGTGCTTTGATTAACTAATTTTCCCTTGTTCTTCATCAAAGGTTCACTTGTAAGGCCAAAAGTTGTCAAAAGTTTTCACTACTGCCCTAGTACCAACCAATTTTCATCTCGAGAGTACAGGGATATTACTATGATTGGCTTGCCCACAGGTTCAGTTTATCCAACACGGGTAAGGTCCAATTGCAAATTTATTCATGTTTGTAGTATTTTCTCCTGATCTTAAAATATTCTTCAGGATGAGCATGGAAACCTGTTGGTCACTGAATATGGACTGTGTGAATACAAGGACCATCAAACACTATCAATGCAGGAAGCGCCTGAAAATTCTGCCCCTGGACAACTTCCTAGAACAGTGGATGTCATCATAGAGGATGATCTTGTGGACTCTTGCAAGCCTGGAGACCGGGTAGCAATTATAGGCATATATAAAGCTATTCCAAGCAAAAGCAAAGGCAGTTTGAATGGGGTCTTCAGGTCTACATTAAGAGTGTCTCACTAATGTCATTGATGAGTGTCCTCTTTTTTTAGCATGAATCATGGATGCATGCTCATGTTCTCATTATACTTTAATCTATTTAACAAATTTGGGATAATCGTTTATGTGAATACAGGACAGTTCTTGTAGCCAATAATGTTTCACTTCTAAATAAGGAGGCAAATGCGCCAATATATTCGCTGGAAGATCTTAAGAGAATGAAAGAAATATCTAAGAGAAATGATACATTTGATCTATTGGGAAATTCATTAGCACCTTCCATATATGGCCATTTGTGGATTAAGAAAGCAGTTATTTTGCTGATGCTTGGAGGGGTGGAAAAAAACTTGAAGAATGGGACCCATTTGAGAGGGTATGATTTGCTGCTCATAAAAATTGTGTCGGTTTGATACAATTTAGTTTATAAATATGAAATCATCCTACCATTACACAGTGATATAAATATGATGATGGTTGGTGATCCTTCAGTAGCCAAGTCTCAACTCTTACGAGCAGTCATGAACATTGCCCCACTGGCAATCTCAACAACTGGTAGAGGTTCTTCTGGTGTTGGCTTGACTGCTGCTGTTACGTCTGACCAGGAGACTGGTATAGTTCTGACTTACGACATGACCATTATTTTCCTTCCTCTCGGTTGTTTCTTACTAGTTCGATATGTTCAGGTGAGAGAAGGCTTGAAGCCGGTGCTATGGTCCTCGCTGACCGTGGAGTTGTCTGCATTGATGAGTTTGACAAAATGAATGATCAAGATCGTGTCTCTATCCATGAAGTTATGGAACAGCAAACAGTGACAATTGCTAAAGCAGGAATTCATGCGTCATTAAATGCTAGATGCAGTGTAGTAGCTGCTGCAAACCCAATATATGGGACTGTAAGTCTGTATTCTGGGAGGAATTTTCATTTATACTTTTATCAGCATTAACTTCAGTTTTGATTTAAGCTTATTGCAGTATGATCGATCATTGACGCCAACAAAGAACATTGGGCTTCCAGATTCATTGCTTTCTCGTTTTGACCTATTATTCATTGTCCTCGATCAAATGGACCCTGAGATTGATCGCCAAATTGCGGAGCATGTCTCTCGCATGCATAGATATTGTGCAGATGATGGAGGTGATCTTTTATTTTTGTGCTAATTTCCATTTTTATGCTTTGTTCTGGCCTTTGATGTGCACATGCAAAGTCAAATTTGTACAGGAGTGGGAAACTTTGATAAAGGTGCCAGATACACTGAAGATTATGATGGTGAGATTAATGCACCAATATTTGTTCAATACGATCGAGTTCTTCATGGTCACGAAAGGAAGAGGAGTAAAAAGCAAAAGAACGAGAGATTGACTGTTAAATTCTTAAAGAAGTACATTCATTATGCTAAAAATAGGATTCAACCAAAGCTCACAGATGAGGCAAGCTACCAA
The DNA here is from genome assembly GCA_019297695.1 of Apostasia ramifera. Taxonomy (NCBI): domain Eukaryota; kingdom Viridiplantae; phylum Streptophyta; class Magnoliopsida; order Asparagales; family Orchidaceae; genus Apostasia; species Apostasia ramifera. The sequence continues at coordinate 239,180 of JAEMOT010002389.1, read as the reverse complement.
ATGCCTACATTTTTTTGCATTAGTGCTTAAATTTATGTTTGGAATTCTAGAAAAGATTTATTTTCTGTAGCTATGTTTGAAGATTATTCATGGAATTCTCGTGAAATAGCTCTTTTGACTGTTTTTACTGTTTTCAAGTAGTGGCAACTGTGCTTCTTCTTCGTGTGGTGTCATGTGTAGCTTATTGAGCTATAATGTATATTTTAACTTTTGATATGTAGCAAAATATACCGAGAAACTTACATGACATTATTTTCAACCATATTAGGTAACTATTCTCACTATTTACAGTGCACGCTTGGAGTAAATTTATGTTCATTACATTCCTGTTAATTGTTGTCTAAATAAAATTTAATTTAGTTTTGGTTATCTTTTTTGAATTAAATAAATCTGGCATTTGATTTGAGTAAATCAAACCATTGCTTTCATTTAAAAAAAATCAAGATCTGGTCCCTTCACTGTTGGTCTTGCACAACTTAGCATTATTGGTGCTGGTGGTCATATTAGTGTTGCAGCCAAAAGGGGCCTAGAAATCCCCTTCATTGGTCTGTGCGTATCTGTGCGATTAAGTGGTGTTTGTTATAAATTATGAGAATAGAGTACATAATTTGTAAAATTATTGAAATAATATTTGTTAAAGTAATTATGAAAATCTCAAGAATCTTCAAAATACTCATTAGAATAAGTGCTCAAATATTTTATTGCCTTATTGTAATCTCTTATATATAATGGATGATTTTATTTTATTTTATTTTTTATTTTACACTATTTCATATCCTACTCAAATAGGACGGTATTTTATTATTGTATAATTAGAATTATGTTGTTCATTGAATTTCTTTCATATTGAGTCACGACCTTTGTTCCTCTACCAAAGGCAGGGACAGCAGGCCATTCCTCTACTTTTTATCACCTAATTAGTGTGCTAACTCCTAATGGCCTTCTCATGATTCCACAACATCAATGCACTGCTCCAAATCTTCCTTGTGCAGTTCTCCTCTCCCATTCTGGTTGCTCGTGCTCCTCCACCTCTAATGCTCCTCGCCCTCCTTCAATGCCTCAACTTTGGCTCGCAATTGCGCAACGTGCCTTTTATCTCTTGTTTTGTAGTGCATCTGCTTTCAACTCATCATGCTACTCCACGAATAAAGCGTGTTGACACTACTCTCAATCTCCTTTGTGCACCATCACAGCACTGTACTAGCTCTCATTTTCAATACACCACTTACGCTGTCCTACTTAGCACCATCGATTTTGCTTCACTCCCTCGAGATTATTGATGTTGCCACTCTTTCGTGCATCTCGGCCCATGCAAATCCTTCTCTTGCACGGCTCTCATGCTCAAAACTCTCTCTGAATGCCTCTGTGGCTTTCTACACAACACTTCTCTAGCAGCTTCCAGCTTAAGGGAGAGCGTTGAAAATTCAAAAATCTTTAAAATATTAATTACAGTAAATGCTCTAATATTGTTGTAAAAAAAATCTCTAATACTATGTTGTATTATTGCAACTTCCTATATATATTAAGAAGAAATTTATCTTTTTTTCATATTTTGTAGTTGTACTCACCTCTATATTATTAATGGAAGGGCATCTAGTATTGTGTAATCAGACTATATAATTGTATTAATTTCAAGAATATATAATTGTATTAGTCGAATTTCTTCCAACTAAATAACTATAATAAAAAAGGAAAAAAAAGTATATAGTTTTTCAGACACGCATTAACGAGTTGCATAGCTTGACTTACAAATTTGTCTATACTCTGATTATATTATTTATTTGACTGCTAACTAGATAATTGCATGTTCACGTATTGATTATGCGATTACTTTAGTCAAGCTATTTTTGGTTTACAGTGCATTGACTGTGCTTTCATGGCTTATTGTTAATGGTATTATGCTGACTATCCCCAGGCAGCTGATCATATTGCAACTTCATATGCAGAGCTCAGGGATTCAAGTATAAATTCAAAGGTTTGTAAATACCGCACGTCAATTGTTGAGGATATATAAAGCATGTCAGATTATTCTTTGACTGTAGTTTAACTTTTGTAGACGGGAGGAGGCACACTTCCAATTACAGCAAGAACACTAGAGACAATAATACGTCTCTCAACAGCTCATGCCAAATTGAAGTTAAGGAATGAGGTGACTTTCCTGAAGAGTTACTGCAATTTGCAATCAGTAAACTGAATCTTCTTTAATTCAATTGCGTATATTGCTATACTGAGCACAAAAGCATCTATTCTCACCAAAAACAAAATCTCACATGGCATAGTCATCAGTAATGTGGCACTATTATCAGTAATCCAGAATTACCCTGTATTGTATCTCAATGTAGGTTATAATGGGTGATGTTGAAGCTGCTCTGAATGTCTTAAACTTTGCAATCTATCATAAAGAGTTGACTGAGATGGAAGAGCGGGAACAAAGAGAAAGAGAGAGAGAAATGAAGCAGAAAGCTGATAATGAACTTGGCGCTGAAGCTGATCCGGACGGAAGGTATCTTATTCTTTATCCTGTTGTGATTTATGTTGTGTTTTCAAATGTCATATTAACCATGCTAATTATATATTTGTTTGGTGAGATCACGCTATGGTTTTTAGGCCTAAGCAGAGCTTGTGCTCGTCTATATTGTTGCATTTTTTTTCATTGGACACCTCTTGGAGAAAGGCATGATGATTTTTTTGGTAATTTATGCACACTAGTACCTTTTCCAACAAGAAGATGCTTCATTTATGACTCCAAATGCTCATTCATTTAGCTGGTTAGTTGTCATTCGGACTGCCTTCTCATTGGTCTAAACTTATAGATTTAATTTTTCTACTTATCACCTAGGACCTGTCGTTCAGTCATCAAACTATTATCCAAGAATTCTAGTTAGAACATAGGGTACTTCTCAGATACTGGCTTTTCAAGGTCTTGCATGCAAATTAGCTGAATTTAATTTCTAACGTCTAGTCTTATTTTCACCCTCCCCTCATGTTTTTTTATTGAGGTTCTATATACTTTAGCATGCCCAGGCTTTGAGCTAATTATAAGTAAACCCACAGATTAAAATGAACAGATGCTTGTCATAGGCACAAGTTAGGGGTCGTGCGGTTGGATGCTATCTAGATATTTGTATTATCTAGATGTTTATGCTTTCACTAAGTTGTTTGTTTGGTTCAATGCTAATATTAAAAGATGATAATGCAAAATCAATTTTACCTCACCTCTATTATGAAATGGGCGATATCTAGATGTAACTCAATTTTTTGTGATATTTAGATATTATTTTAGAATGACAATCTTATAATTTTTTACAATATTATTTAAATATGTAATCAATCTAAATAATCAGTTTCTCTAAATAACATGGCATCATCTCATAATAATATCGAACCAATTGCTCTCTCAATCAACTTTTCACGGGATCTTCATACTTTTAGTTTTGAAAGCATAGCAACTGCTTGCATGCAAATAAATGAGGAAATGAATTTGTATTTACTGGTTATATTGCCATCCTCACGTAGTGCTTGAAATATTGAACCATTATGCAGATGCTTTTCATAGGATTGTAGTAGGAAGGTTTTTACTTTCTAAGTTTATTTTCTTTCTTGATATAATTTTACTTTTTAAGTTAATCAGGTTTTTAAGGTATTTGCAGTTCAAATGTTAAATGTATAACAAGTTGTCTGAGTACAAAGAGAGAAGGAATTACTTTCAAAAAAGAGACAAGGAATTTGTATTTTACTGGTTCTGTTGTTATCCTTTTCTCATGCTTTTATCAAAAAGAAAAGAAACATTGGAGATTATATAGTATTCAACCTGAGAATTACAGAAAACACTTCAGATTTAGCAGAGCATCATATGCTTTTCCTATGCTTGCTATGAGATCATATTGTGCTTCTCAGTTAATGAGCCTTGCAAGATCTTCGTAAAGTTATTTTCTGAAAGCATAACAAGTTGCTTGAACGCAAACAAAAATATTTATTGAGCTTCATGAGAATCACTACTAACTTTCACGATTCGGCAGAGGAATTGATGCGATGGAAGTGGATGAAAATCATGCTGTGGGTATAGAGGAAATTTCACTAGAAAGGTTCTACCTACGGTTCTCAATATTAATTAAGAGGTTTTCAATCGTTCCAGTATATTAAGGCTGTTTCTGTCCTACAGGATTGAAACATTCGAAACCATTTTGGGTCAGCATGTGCTTGCCAACCACCTGGATCAGATCTCTATCTCAGAAGTTGAACGCTTAGCTAACCGTGATTCTTCTGCATCCTACACTAGACGCGAAGTTGAACTTATCTTGGAGGTCAGTATTATTGAATATCGAATTATCAAAATAGAAAAAAGTATTGTTAATAATTTTTGAGTTAACTGTGAGGCGATCATGTTCACCTGTTCGAGGATCTTGTAGCATGGGTTGTATAAATCGGAAGGCTTACATGTTAAATCCATTGCTGTCTTCCTTCAAGTTTTTTCACTGACATTATAATGATTGTGCTGAAAAAATGACGTTCTTGTATGTATTCTTCGAGTGCTAAAAGAAGCATGATCATGTCGAAAGATTGAAAACTGGCAACTCAGAATCCTTTTATTGAACTTCATTGACTTTTTGCAACATATTTGCCTTATTAGCATTATGTTGAAGTATCCTCAAAATTATTAACTTCGTTTCTTCCATGCAGAGAATGCAGGATGCTAACAGAGTTATGATCAGAGATGGGATTGTGAGGATTATTTAGTGATGATACTGAAAACATGTTCTCCACCAATTAATTCATCTTGAAAGCAATTTATGTAACATGAATTGCTAGCTGGCAGTTTGCTGTTATCACTAATGAGCTGAGTTAAATTTTGGCCCTGGGGCTGGTGTTTTTTCTCGGATAATGAAATTCGTATCAGATTCACATATTAGACTCGTGAATTAATCTAGGGGCATTTACATACATACCCTTTAATTCATCTTGAATTACATATTAAATTCCTTTTTTTTTTATTTTACAATTTCACCTCTTAAATCATTCAAAAATAACATATTTAGGCTTTTCTTAAGATTTTTAAAAAATTTTTTTTGCTGATTATAATTATTTAGATGTTTATTATCAATAATATGTATATGTATAAAATATTATAAACATATTTACAAATATATGTATTTTACTAGTTTTTGTTATTAGAAAATTTGAGGGGTGCAGTTGTAAAATTAAAAAATAAAGGATTTAATATGTAATTTAAGATGAATAAGTTTGTTGTTGTGAATATTTTAAAATATTATAATATTATTTTTTTATTTAGTTTTTTGAAATGTGATGAATTAATCGGTTTGATCACAAATCAAATTGGCTTTTAATTTGATCTGACTTTTACAATTGATTAATCCCACACAGCTTATGGGTGAAATATATGCATTTTTTTATTGAAATCAAATTGGCCTTTAATTGACTTTTACAATTGACTTTTACAATTGATTAATAGACTTATATGATTTGTACATATAAATTATAAATTAATAAAAAAAAATTAAATTATTAAATTTTGCATATGTAAAAAAAAAATTAAAATATTATGATACATATTTTTATATATTTAAAGTTAAAAAAAAATTATTATTTAATAATATATAATAAAAATAAAAAATTCATGTAACTGAACTTATAATAGAAATTTAATTTATTATTATAATATATATATATATATATATTTAATATTTTACAAATTCATATAGTCTTACACCAGATACAATTATAAAGTGGATTTTGCACAAGAAAGTTGCTATACGAAAACATCACTGCATTTTGTATTCTATTCAGATATGATCAAATTCATTGTATGCTTGGTATATTCAAGGTTAATTTTTTTTTTGATTTCATGAAATTTAATTTAATCCCAATCCAATCTAAGATTTAGACGAGAAAAGTCCAATCCAATCTAGATTTTAATCCCAAGTTAAGCTTGACTTTTTGGTTATTGTTAACACGTGGTTCCTGCGCTGCATCCTGACCGTACACGTGGCGCCTGGCTGGCCTCCACTTGATTAATTTGCTGACTCAGCTTTAGGTTTTGCAGGACTTTTTGACCTGGTCAAACCTCGGGCACGAGGATACAACCAAACCTCGTCCATGATGAGCCAGGATTATCCTTTGCAACATCGGGCACGAGGGTACAGAGCAAATGCCTGTCACAATCAACTTCACCTAACCCCGTCGTTCTCCGTACAGGCACCCTTCCCCAGAAGAGGTACCAATATTAAAAGTTATCGTCCTCCTCATATAGCTGCGGACCTCTCCAGTGGCAGACAAACGGCGCGAACCCAGAGCCTGTCCATCACCTTTTTCTCCGAAAAATCAGGGTGAAGCTACGCACTCCAGACGGCTACAAATGCCGTTGAACAGTCCCCAACAGGGACAGAGGAAGATCCCCGGACTCTGATTCTTGCAACAAGGTCCCAATTGAGGATCTTTCTTCCTTTCTTTCTTCCTTTTCTTCTTCTTCTTCTTCTTCTTCTTTTCTTTAAGAAAGCACTGTACAAGCCTTCAGGGCTATCTTTTTCCTTTAGTGAAATATCTTTGCTGATTGACCGGTGGACGTAGGGGATCATCTCCCTGAATCACCTTAAATCTCTGTGTGTTTCTCTGAATGTTCTAAGCTGGTTATCTCTTTGAGCTTTCCTTAGCAAGCTCACCCCTTTGCACGCCGCCGTCTCCGGAACTCTCTTTCTCTTTGGTGTTTCCTGGGACCCCCACATCCTACGTCAACATCTTCTGGTGCTTTCATTGAGACCTGGAGAGATGGTGGCCAGAACGCGCAAAACCAACTCTGCCACCGGTAGTCTGCACGCAGGAGAACCCTCTGTCCGAGCACCGGATGACGGAGCTTCAACTTCAACTTCCCGGCGTCGCGCCGGGTCTGCTTCCTCTTCCAGAGGCACCCGTGTCTCAGAACTCCCGGGGATGCTCGCAAATCTCACTGACATGGTCACCGGTCTCACAGCCCAGCAGGCCGTGATCCTCAGATAGACACAACCGGTATGTGCCGTGCACCCTCTCCCGCCGGTAGCGGCGGCTTCTGTACTTCTCCCGC
>JAEMOT010002389.1:179884-232085 GCA_019297695.1 Apostasia ramifera | reverse complement strand
CCCCCCCGCCGGCAGCAGTGGTCCTGGAGTTATTCCCGCCGGCCGCGCCGGTCCCAGCTCCTCTCCCTCCAGCCGCTAGAGTCCCTGCACCAGCACCTCCGGTCGCACCACCCTCCATCCAATCTCCTGGTTCCTCCAGACCACCCAGACATCCTTTCTGTCTCCAGGAGGTTCATCAAAACCCCCTTCCACCTTGTCCACTACCACAACCTGCCTTTCTTCCACCTGCTTTTCCTCCATTCCTCGCCGGAAGAGACCCCCTCTTTCCTGGCGTTCAGGCCCCTCATCATGGGCCTGATCCCTTCTTTGGGCCAATGGACGGAAATGCCCCTTTTTCCGATGCCATCCGCTTGGCCCCTGTCCCAGAAGACTTCAGACCTCCCAGGCTGGAGGCCTACAAGGGCGTGACAGACCCCCGTGAGCACGTAAGGGGTTTGAGGCTGCTGTCCGGTACCGCCAGCCGGACGAGGCCACGAGGTGCCACCTCCTGGCCAATACTCTAAAGGGAGCAGCGTTCAGCTGGTTCATCAAGTTGCCCCGGGGTCACATCTCTTCTTACGAACATTTGAAGTGGGAGTTGATCGCCCGTTTCATAGGACGGACCCGCATGGTCATCTCTGACATGGTGCTCGCCAACATCAAGCAGGGCGAGAGAGAAAGCCTTCAGGATTACACCAACCGCTTCTTCCCCGCTGCAGCAGAAGCTGAAGATGTAGAGCCTGCAGTGGTCATGCACAACTTTCAGAGAGGACTCAAGATAGGGGACCTATCCAAATCCCTACAGTTAGCCAAACCTCGAAGTTATCCAGAGCTGGTGGCCAGGGCCAGTCAATTCATGCTTCTAGAAGATGCCGAATCCTCCCCCACGGTCGCTTCCGGGGTTAGGCAGGACAGGAGCAAGAGGAAATATCGGGGTGCTGAACCCCCGGCCATGAGGATGCGCGCGGCCAGGCCCCATGATCGAGAGGAAGGAAGGCATCAACATTCCCAGCCTCCGAAGTTTCTTCTCTCTAGGCCACTCCCCGAGGTCTATGCGGCGGCCGTCAAGCAGGGCTGGATACGACCTGCCGGACCTAGGCTAGCGCCGCCACCTGGAGTGGACCCCAACGACTACTGCGAGTTCCACGGGAACTATGGGCACAGGCTTCACAGATGCCGAGGTCTCAGAATCTTGCTTGAGAAACTGATGAATCAGGGCAAGCTCGAAGAGTTCATGCAAATGGCCCCAACTTTTACTACCGCCCAGAAAGGAAAGGCCCCCGAGGTTGCTGAAGCTCCTACTAAGGCCCTACCATCTATAGGCCCTAGCCAGCAAGGGCGCCCTTACCCTCCGGCCACCAGGACGATCAATGCTATCTTTAGCATTGACCCAAACGCTCAACGCCAAGGAGCGAAAGTTGGCGGTATCTCTGAGCAGCATGCCTCATCCATCCCCCTTACTTTCTGCAGCAAAGATTTCCCTCAGCAGGGCAACTTACATAACGACCCGAGAGTGGTCGTCGCCCGCATCGCCGATTTCGATGTCCAACGGGTGCTCCTCGACTCTAGGAGCGCCGCCGATATCCTGTTTGAGTCCGCCTTCCTCCAGATGGGACTCAAAGAGACTAACCTCCTCCGCGCTGGAACCACCTTGCTCGGTTTTTCCGGTGAAAGGGTCCAACCTCTGGGATTCATTACTCTGCCCGCCTCCTTTGGCGATGACAACGGCCACGCTATGAGCATGGTCAACTTCGCAGTCATCAGGGCTAAATCTGTCTACAACGCCATCCTAGGGAGGACAACTCTAAACTCCTTCGGGATGGTGATTTCCACGCCCCATCTGTGTGCGAAGTTTCCGACCTCCAGCGGCGTTGTCACCATCTGAGGAGACGCGAGACAAGCTACCCACTGTTTTCAGATAGCGGCGCAGCTTGTAGTCGACCAAATGGATCCTAGAGAAACCCAATCGGTCACACCGCAGGAAGGGGTCATTAGTGTAGCCTTAAGAGGTGAAGGCTCTTCCAAAATTGTAAATGTTTCATCTTTTCTGAATGAGAAGCAGCAGGCAGAAGTTACTGCCTTGCTTTTGGAGTATATCGATGTCTTTGCATGGTCTCCTGAAGATGTTACAGGCATGGATAGGGCTGTTTGCGAACACCATTTGAATGTGTCTCAGGCCATCACCCCTATTGCACAAAAGAAAAGAGTAATGACAGGGGAGAGGCAGAATGCCATCAAAGAGAAAATTACAAAGTTGCTGGGAGCCGGTTACATCAGGGAAGTGCAGTATCCCCGATGGCTAACCAATGTCGTTATGGTGAAAAAGGCCAATGGGAAGTGAAGAATGTGCGTAGACTTCAGATCATTGAATCAGGCCTGCCCTAAAGACACTTACCCTCTCCCCCGTATTGATACGATGGTAGACCATACCATCGGGTACGAGATTATGAGTTTCCTGGATGCCTTCTCCGGGTATCACCAAATCTGGATGGCCAAAGAAGATGAGGAGAAGACGGCTTTCATCACTGACTATGGCACCTACTGCTACATGGTCATGCCCTTCGGTCTCAAGAATGCCGGTGCTACCTATCAGCGCATGATTGATACAGTCTTCAGGAACCAAAGGGGGAGTAATCTTGAAGCTTATGTAGACAACATCTTGGTCAAAAGCAAAACCTTGACAGAGCATCTTGGTGATCTCAGGGAAACTCTCCATACTCTCCGAAGGTACAACCTTAAGCTTAACCCTGCCAAGTGTACGTTTGGTGCGGCTTCAGGAAAATTTTTGGGATATTTGGTCTCTGTCAGAGGGATAGAGGCCAATCCTGACAAAATATCAGCTATTCTGAGCATGCCCTCTCCGAGGACGGCAAAAGAGATCCAGAAGCTGGCAGGGTGGATCAACAGTTTGGGCAGATTTATCTCAAAAGTCAGCGATCGGTGTTCCCCTTTCTTTTGGTGTTTGTGCAATAACAAGAAAGGACAATGGAACAGCGAATGTGAAGCTGCCTTTATTGAACTGAAGAAGTATCTTACGTCTGCCCCGATACTAGTAGCACCGAAAGAAGGTACTATCCTCTCTCTTTATTTGGGGGTTTTCGATGCTGCAATTTCGGCGGTCCTCCTTGACAGCGAGGAGGGGGCTCAACATCCTATCTTCTATACTAGCCACATGCTCCTAGACACCAAGAGTCGGTATCCCACTTTGGAGAAGCTCGCTTTGGCCCTCCTAACGACTGCCAGGAAACTGCGGCCTTACTTTCAATCCCATACTATTCAGGTTGTCACAGATCAACCGCTCCTAAAGATATTGCATACTCCCGAGGTTTCAGGGAGATTACTCAAGTGGTCTATCGAACTGGGAGAATACGACATCAGATTTGTTTCACGAACAGCTATCAAGGCTCAGGCCTTGGCCGACTTTGTCGCTGAGTTTTCTACGTCGGAACCACCACCCGTCAAAACTTTGGCGAACCTCTGGTCACTTCATGTTGATGGTGTGTCCGGATCACAATCCCAGGGGGCTGGAATCCTCTTAACCAGCCCAATGGGGGCTACACTTCATCAGGCTGTGACGCTTCAATTTAAAGCAACAAACAACCAGGCAGAGTATGAGACCCTCATTGCAGGATTAAACTTCGCACTTAGCATGGCCGTGAGACACATACAAGTATTCAGTGATTCCTTGCTGGTCGTCAATCAGGTTAACCAGACATTTGAAATAAAGGACGAAGTTTTGAAGAAATATCTGCAATTGGCCAAGTCCTTGATCTTTCTATTCGAGGATTTCTCCCTGACACACATACCTCGGGAAGAGAACCAGTTGGCGGACCGATTCGCGAAAGAGGGGCTCCCCGATCTCCGTCGGACCCAGGTGTTCGAAAGGCCTAGTTTCGAATGTGCCGAAGTTTCCTTTGAAGAAGCATCACCCTGCTGGATGGACAAAATCTTAGACTACCTGAAGAATGGGGTTCAGCCAGACAACAGACAAGAGGCGCAAAAACTAAAACTTATCTGTGCCAAATACACCCTCATCGACGGGGAGCTCTATAGGAGATCCTATGCCAAGCCTCTCACCAAATGTTTGAAACCAGAAGAGGCCTTGAAGGTTATGGAAGCAGTGCATCAAAGAGAGTGTGGAACACATGCCTGGGGCAGAAGCCTGGTTATGCGAATCCTACGCTAGGAATTCTTCTGGCCCAACATTCACAGGGATGCCCAAGTATTTATGGAGAAATGCCCTCAATGCCAATACTATGCTGATATGCAGAGGCAGCCTGCAGGTTATCTCAAGCCTATCAATTCATCTTGGCCTTTCGCTATTTGGGGGCTGGATTTTCTAGGCCCAATGCCTACGGCCATGAAGGGCTACAAGTGGATACTGATTGCAGTCGACTACTTCACAAAGTGGATTGAAGCCAAACCACTTACTCAGCCCACTGCTCAAAACGTCGAGAACTTCCTCTGGGCCAACATCATCTGCAGGTATGGCATACCAATGGTAATTATCACAGATAATGGCACTCTATTCGCCAATCAGAGGATCCATGATTTCTGCGGAGAGCACCAGATCAACCTCAAGTATGCTTCTGTTTGGCATCCCCACACCAACGGTCAGGCGGAAGCCGCTAATAAGAACATTCTAAATATCTTGAAGAAGCGCCTAGACGACGCAAAAGCCCGCTGGCCGGAAGAATTACCAGGAGCTCTTTGGGCTTACAACACAGCTCTATCCGAGGTTACTCAAGAGTCCCCTTTCTCCCTCTCATATGGAATGGGCGCTGTCATACCGGTTGAGCTAGAGCACCTCTCCCCCAGAATAGAGGCTGCAGCTAGCTTCGAACCCGAGATTTTGCAAACATGGGCGGATGAGAATGATGATTCACGAAGGGTCGATCTAGACCTCCTGGAACAAAAAAGAGAATTGGCCACACTGAAGCGCCTGGAGCACAAATGTCGAATAGGATGATATTACAATCGGAAGGTTAACCTCAGGACTTTCAATCAGGGTGCTTTAGTCCTCAAGCGGCGACTTCTCGCCGGCAGCAATCTGGGGGTTCCCAAGCTTGAGCCAAATTGGGAAGGATCTTACATCATGCGTGAAGTTGCTGGACCCAATGCATACTATCTCATGACGGCCGAAGGCGCCCAGCTCCCCAGGACATGGAGTGGGGATGATCTGAAGAAATTCTATACTTAAGCAATGCTGGTCGCAGTTCATCTCGATACTCCCTCTACGCTATTTGTTTATACAGATTCATTCAAGGATTTACTATACATTCTAGAACATACTTTATACATCTGGGATTCCTCTAAAATATATCTGAATTTCATTACGTATGGCCTCGAAAGTCGTCTTCCAAACTTCAGAGCCCTCCCAACAAATAAATGTGACATCCACTAATTCATCACGAGGTATTCATATCAGCCTATCTCCCGGCGCCCAGGTATGACTTCAAACCTCAAAATCCGACCATCGTGCCCGAAACTCCGGATTTCGTGCACCCTATGCTTAACGGCAAGAACCTGAAGCCTAAAGCACAAAAGCCCAAGCCAAAAGATTGAATAATTGAAGACCCTTCCTTAAAACTCGAAGCCTGTAGCCTCAAGCTCGAAGCTAGAAAAGCTGAATCCTGATGCCTAAAGCCCCAAACCTGAAGCCCAATGCCTAAATGCCTAACCCAAAAGCCCGCAGCCTGAAGGCCAAATCCCAATCGCAAAGGCAAAATCCCGAAACTCGTAGCAAGAATGTCGAATCATAAAGGGTTAAGCACAAAGGCTAAAGCCCAAAGTCCCAAACCAGAAGCCCAAAGCCTAAAGGTCTAACCCAAAAGCCCGCAGCCTGAAGGCCAAAGACCAATCCCAAAGGCGAAATCCCAAAGCTCATAGCAAAAAGGTCGAAGTATAAAGGGTTAAGCACAAAGGCCGAATCTTGAAGTCTCATGCCCTAAGCAGGAATCCTGATGCCAAAGGCCAATACACGAAGCTCGAGGCCCAACGACCGATGCCTAAAGGTCCAAGCATGAAGCCCTCGAAGCATGCCTAAATCCCTAAAGTATGAAGCTAAATGCTAGATGTTTGAAGCTAAATGCTTGAAGCCAAATGCTCGAAGCCCTAAGCTTGAAGCTCAAATCCCGAAGGCCCAACAGTAAAGCCCAAACCCTAAAGGCCCAAGGCTGAATCACGAAGCCAGAAATTCGTAGCCTGAAACCCAAATCTTGAAGGACTAAACTCGATGCCTAGTGTCCTTGAAGGCCTAAGGCCAAATCCCGAAGTCTGAAGCTCAAATCTTGTAGGCAAAAAATCTGAAGCCAATGGTCGATGTCAAAAGCACTAATTCCGAAGGCTAGATCCTGAAGCACCAAAGCCTTAGCCTGAAGTTTGAAGGCATAACCCTAAACCATAAAGCCTGAAGCTCAAAAATCAAACCCTGAACCCTGAATCCCCAAGTCCAATGCTCGAAGCTCAAAGCACAAAAACCAAAGCATGGTGCTGGAAGCACAAAGTTCTAAGGTGAGATCACATAGTCTGAAGCTGAAGCTTGAAACTCGAAGCACAAAACCCTAAGCTTAAAGCCCAAAAGGTTAGAGCCTGAAAACTGAAGCCCTAAGCCAAAAGCCAAATAGAAGCCCGAAGTCCCAAGCTGGAATCTCGAATCCCTATGGCTGAAGCCTGAAGCTCAAAGCAAGAAATCCGCAGCTCGATGCCTGAAGGGCATTGCTATGCCTGACACCTAAAGCCTAAAGGAACCCTAAAGCTCAAAGCCCAAAGTCCGAAGGCTAAAGTCCAAAGGCCTATGCTTTAAGCTTGAATCCCGAAGGCCTATGTTTGAAGCCCGAAGCTCGAAGCCTAAAGGTTGAAGGCTGAATGCCTAAGGCTGAAGCCCATAGGAAGCCCAAAGGCGCAAGCATGAAGCGCAAAGAGCTATGCCCAAATCTGATTGGAAGCCTAAAGCCCAAAGGTCAAACCCCAAGGGCCAAAGCCTAAATCCCCAACCCAAAAGATTAAAGCTCGAAGGCACTAGTGTAATGCCTAAAACATGAAGTCCAAATCTCGAAGTTAGAAGCCCGTAGCTTGAAGCTGAAAGCCTAAAGGCCAAAGGCCAAATCCTAAAGGGCTAAGAGTTAAGCTTGAGGGCCAAAGCTCAAATTTTTAACCCTGAAGATCGAAGCCCGAAGGTGCTAGCTTGAAGCCTTAAACCTAAAATCTGAAAGCTAATGCTTGATGCCCAAACGCCCATGCTTGAAGCTTGAAGATTGAAGCCTGAAGCCTGAAGCCCAAGAGCCTAAGCACAAAGATCAAAGCAAGGAGGCGCTAGCTCGAAGCCTAAAAACTGAAGCTTGAAAGCCAAATCCTGAAGCCCAAAGATCTAACCCAAAAGCTCGTAGCCCGAGGGCCAAAGCCCAATCCCAAAAGCGAAATCCTAAAGCTCTAAAGCCCGAAGCTCAAATCCCAAAGCCTGAAACCCAAAATTCAAATCCCGAAGCCTAAGGTGCCAAGGGCCAAGCCTGACGCCTAACCCTGAAGTCCTAAACTCGAAGCCTCAGCCCAAATCCAGAAGCCAAAAGCTGTAACCTGCAGCCTCTCGATGATCGAAGATGAAAGTTTGAATCCTGAAGTCTCAAGTCTGAAGCCGAATGCTCAAACACAAAAACCTCAAAGCCCGAAGGTTGAAGACCAAAGTTCGAACTCGCAAGCTCGAAGGCAAAGCATAAGGCCCAAATCCCGTAGCCCAAGCACAATTAGCGAAGTCTGAAGCTTAATTCCTAAAGCCAAAATTTGAACAAAGAAGGCTAAAGGCTGAAGCCTCAAACCAGAGATCGGAAGGCCTAAGCGCAAAAATCGAACCCCAAACCAGTAAAGACCAAGCTTAAAGTCCGAAGCCTGATGGCCTAAGCCGGAAGGCTAAAGCCCGACGGACAAATGCCAAAGCCCTAAGCTTGAAGCCCGAAGTCCAAAGCCGGACATTCAAAGCCCAAGCCTGATGCCTGAATCCTAAAGCCCAAAGACTGAAATTGCGAAAACAAAGCTCGAAGGCTCATGCCCAAAGCTTAGAACTCGAGCCAAAGTTAGAAGGCTGAAGCCAAAACCCCGAGGCCTAGAGCTTAAATCCCAAAGCCGGAAGGCCCAAGCTCGAAGTCCAAAGCTCGAAGCCTAAACATTGAAGGACGAGACCTAAAGCCTAAAGCCCAAAGCTTAAAACCCAAATCCAGAACTTATGACACAAAGCACAAAGTCCAAAGGCTAAAGGCATAATTGAAACTGAAAGCCTAAAAGCCTACAGCTCTAAAGCCCAAGCCTGAAGATCGAAACCCAATGACCAAAGGCCTAAGCTTTAATCCTGAAGTCGAAAGTTTGAAGACTCGAGCCCAAAACCTGAACGCCAAATAATGTAAAATTAAGCTCGGAGATCGAAGCTCAAATCCGGAAGCTTCAAAATTAATAGCCAAAGTCCCAAGCCTAAAATACAAAGCATGAAGCCTAAAGCCCAAATGCCTAAGCCCAAAGCTTGAAACCCAAAGCCCAAAAGTACATGCCTGAAGCTCGAATCCTGATGGCCTAAGCTTGAAGCTTGAACCCTTTATGTGCAAGCATGAAGACCAAAGCCCGAAGACCGTATCCCGAAGCCTGAAGCTCGAAGGCCGATGGCCAAAGCTAGAAGCCTAAATTCTTAACCCTGAAGCCAAAATCCTGAAGCCCATGCACGAACCCACAAGGCCTAAACTTGAAACCCGAAAGCTACCGAAACTTAAAGGCCCAAGCCCAACCAAAAAGCCAAAGCCCAAAGCTCAAATCCCAAAGCTCAAAGGCTAATGGCTAAAGCAAAAGCCTAAAGACCTAAGTTTAAAGGCAAAACCTTCAAGGCCTAAGCTCTAAGCCAGAAGGCCTAAACTTGAAGGCACAAGTCCGAAGCTCGAAGGCTGAAGCCCAAAGGCCAAAAGCTTAACGTCAAAAGGTCGAAGACCCAAGACCAAGCCTGAAAGTATGAATGTCGAAGCTCAAACACAATGTTTAAAGGCAGAAGCTCAAATCCTCAACCTCAAACACCAACTAAACCCAAAGCCCGAAGCTCTAATCCTAAAGAATCAAACTCAAAGGCTAAAGGCCCAAGCCCAAAATACAAAGCATGAAGCCTAAAGCCCAAAAGCCCAAGCCTGAAGCTTGAAGCCCAAAAGCCCAAGCCTGAAGCTTGAAGCCCAAAGCGCAAAATCCCATGCCGGAAGCTCAAATCCTAATGGCCGACGCTTGAACTCTATTTGTGTAAGCCTGAAGACTGAAGCCCAAAGACCGTTGCTCGAGGCTTGAAGCTAGAAGGCTGAAGGCCGTTGGCCGAAGCTAAAAGCCCAAATTCTTAAGCCTGAAACCAAAAGCCCGAAGGCCCAAGCCCGAAGCCACAAGACCAAAAGACTTAGCCCGAAGCTCGAATATCCAAGCTTGAAAGCGCAAGCCTAACGTCTGAGATTAGAAAGTCGAAGCCCACAGCCCAGCCCAAACCATGAAGCTCAAAGCCTGATGGCCAAAGCCAGAAGCCTAAATACCTAAATTTGAAGTCAAAAGCTTGAAGGCCTGAGCTCTAAGCCAGAAGGCCTTAACTCGAAGGCTCAAGCCCGAAGCTCAAATGCTCGAAAGCCAAAAGCTCAAGGCCAAAAGTTAGAAGGCCCAAGACCAAGCCCGAAAGCTTGAAGGTCGAAGATCAAGCCCAAAGCCCAATCCCGAAGCCCCATGCCTCAAACACAATTCTCGGAGTCTAAAGCTTAAATCCTAAAGAGAAAAAACTCGTACCACAAAGTCTAAAAGCCGAAGCCTCAATTCCAAAATCAGAAGGCTAAATCCGGAATATCGAAGCACAATCCACTAAACACCAAGCCTAAATGCTGAAGTGTGATGGCCTAAACCTGAAGGCCAAAGCCGGATAGACGAATGACCAACCTCAAAGCCGGATAGACGAATGACCAACCTCAAAGCCTGAAACATGATGCCCAAAGCCCAAGCCCAAAGGGTCACGCCCAAATCTCGAAGGGTCACGCCCAAATCCTGAAGCTTGTAGTCCCAAGCTCAAAGCCCAACAGACAAAGGCCCACTCCCACAACCTGAAGGCCCAAGCTTGATGCCTGAATCCTAAAGCATGAAGACCGATGCTGCAAAACCAAAGCTCGAAGGTCCATGCCCAAATCCAAGAACAGGAAGGCTAAAGCCTAAACCCTGAAGCTTAAATCTAACAGCCCGAACGCCCAAGCTTGAACGTCAAAACTCGCCTAAACAATGAAGGCTCAAGCCCAATGCTCAATGCCTGATGCCCGAAACCAGAGTTTTATGTCCCAAAGCACAAAGTCCAAATGCCAAAGGCCCAATGCTAAAGCCTAAAGCATAAAAGATCGGTCCAAAGCCTGAAGCTGGAAAGCCCAAGCCTGAAAATCGAAGCTCAACGATCAAAGGCTTAGGCTTGAATCCCAAAGCCCGAAATTCGAAGGCCGAAGCCTAAACCCCAAATACCGAAAAGACTAAGCCCAAAGCTGAAGCTAAAATCCCAAAGCCTTCAAACTCATATGCCAAAGGCTGAAGTTTAAAAACAAAGCATCAAGCCTAAAACAGAAATGCCCAAGCATGAAGCGTAAAGCACAATGCGCAAAAGACCATGCCTGAAGCTCAAATCCTAATGGCCTAAGCATGAAGCTTGAACTAGCTTGAAGACCGAAACCTGAAGGCCGTAGCCCGAAGCCTGAAGCTCGAAGGCTAAAGGCGAATGGCTGAAGCTAGAAGCCCAAATTCCTAAGCCTGAAGCTAAAAGCCCAAAGGCCCAAGCCTGAAGCCACAAGGCCTAAATACGAAGCCCAAATCCCGAAGACCCAAGCTTAAAGAGCAAAGCACAAAGACTGAACGCATAAGCTTGAATTCCAAAGCCCGAAGCCTGAACCCTAAATACCGAAAGACTAAGCCCGAAGCCCCAAGCTCAAATCCCTAAGCTTCAAACTCAAAGGTGAAAGGCCCAATCCTAAAATAAAAGGCATGAAGCCTAAAGCCCAAATGCTCAAGCCTGAAGTTTGAAGCCCAAAGAGCAAAAGCCCAATGCCTGAAGCTCGAATCCTAATGGCCTAATCCTGAATCTTGAACCCTCTATGTGAAAGCTTAAAGACCGAAGCCCATAGCTCAAATCCCAAAGCTTCAAACTCTAAGGCCAAAGGCCAAATCCTAAAATACAAAGCATGAAGCCTAATGCTAAAAAGACTAAGCCTAAAATTTTAAGCCTAAAGCCTAAAAGCCCGTGCCTGGAGTTAGAATCCTGATGGCCTAAGCCTGAAGCTTCAAACCTTTACGTGCAAGCTTGAAGACTGAAGCCTGAAGACCGTACCTCGAAGCCTGAAACTTGAAGCCCAAAGGCCGATGGCTAAAAATAGAAGCCCAAATTCTTAAGCCCGAAGCCAAAAGTCCAAAGGACCATGCCTGTAACCACAACTTCGAAGGAAAGCCTAAAGGCTCAAAGCCTGAAGGTCAAAAGCCCAAGCCCGAAGACCGCAGCTCGACGACCGATGGCCAAAGCTTGAATCCTAAGGCTCGAAGTTCAAAAGCCCATGCCTGAAGCACAAATCCTTATGGCCTATGCCTGAAGCTTGAACCGTGCATGTGCAAACTAGAAGACCGAAGCTCGAAGAATGTTTCCAAAAACTTGAAGCTCAAAGGCCGAAGCTAGAAGTCTAAATTCTTAAGCTTGAAGCTAAAAGCCCAAAAACCAAGCCTGAAGTTAAAAGCCCAAAAACCAAGCCTGAAGTTAAAAGCCCAAAACCCAAGCCCAAAGCCACAAGGCCTAAACTTGAAACTTGAGGGCTGAATTCCAAAGCCCAAAGGCCTAAGCATGATGGCCTAAGCCTAACCTGAAAGCTGAAGCCTAAAGCTCAAAGGCTGATGGCAAAGGCAAAAAGCCTAAAGACCTACTATTGAAGCCAAAACCTTGAAGGCCTGAAAGGCTGGAACTTTAATCTTGAAGCCAAAACCTTGTAGGCCTGAAAGGCCAAAACTCTAATCTTGAAGCCAAAACCTCAAAGGCCTAATCTCTAAGCTAGAAGGCCTAAACTCGAAGGCTCGTGTCTAAAGCATGAATGTCGAAGCCCCATGCTAGAAGGCCAAAAGCTCAAGTTCAGAAGATCGAAGACCCAATACGAGAGCTTCTAGCTCGAATCCCCAAACCTGAAGTCCCAAGCCTAAAGCCTGAAGCCCAAATCCTGAAGCCTAAAGGCCCAAGCCGGAAGCATGAACATGAACCTAGATGGTTTAACGTCTAAGACGAAGCCCAAAGGCCCAAGCTCAAAACCAAAATCCCAAGGCCAAAAGCTCAAAGAACTAAGCCCAAATCCCAAATGTCAAAGCCTGAAGCTCCATGCCCAAAGCCTTATCCCCGAAATCAAAGCCCCAAGCTCAAATCCCAAAGCATAAAGCCCAAAGGCCCAAGCTCAAAAGCTAAATCCCATGGCCTAAAGCTTGAAGCTCAAATCTCAAAGAACTAAGCCCAAATCCCAAATGCCAAAGCCTAAAGCTCCATGCTCGAAGCCTCATCCCCGAAACTCAAAGCCCTAAGCTCAAATCCCTAAGCCTGAAGCCCAAAACATAAAGGCTCAAGCTTGAAACCCGAAACCCAAATTCTGAAGCCCAAAGTACGAAGGGCCAAGCCAGAAGCCCCATGCCTGAAGTCCTAAACTCAATGCCTCAAGCCCAAATCCTAAAGCCATGCCCAAATCCTGAAGCTCGAAGTTCCATTATCAAAGCCTGATGATTGAAGATTGAAGCTCAAAGCTCGATGATCAAAAGGCTCGAAGCCTGAAGCCCAAAAGCCCAAGCCCGAAAACTGAAGCCCAATGACCGAAGGCCTAAGCTTGAATCCTGAAGCCCAAAGTTCGAAGGCCGAACATCGAAGTTTGAACCCCAAATACATAAAAACAATACCCGAAGCCCGAAGCTCAAACCCCAAATCATCAAACTCCAAGGCCAAAGCCTAAAATAAAAAGCATGAAGCCAAATGCTCAAATGCCCAAGCTTGAAATTTGAAGCCCAAAGCACAAAAGCCCATGCCTAATGCTTGAATCCTGAAAGCCTTGGTTGGAAGCTTGAAGCCACCATGTGCAAGCTTGATGACTGTAGCTCGAAGCCTAAAGTTCAAGCCTAAAAGGTCATGTCTAAAGCCAAAAGTCCCATGCCAGAAGCTTAAAGCTTGAGGTGTTAAGTCCAAATCCCGATGACCGAAGGCCCAAGCCCGCAACCTGAAGGCCCATGCTTGATGTAAAGCCTGAAGATCGAAGTTGTAATACCAAGGCTCGAAAGTCCATGCCCAAAGCCTAGAACCTCAAGCCTAAAGTTCGAAGGCCAATGCCTAAATCTCGAAGCCCAAAATTCGAAGCTCTAAGCCTAAACATCAAAGGCCTAGGCCCAAAGCTCAATGCCCAAAGCCTAAAGCCTGAATCTAGAATCTTATAGCCCGAAGCACAAAGTGCGAAGGCCAAAGGCCCAATGCCGAAACCTAAAGCTTGAAGGTCTAAGCCCTAAGACTGAATTCGGAACACACAAGCCCGAAGACGGAAGGCCAAACCTTGAATCCCAAAGACCGAAGGCCTAACCTTGAATCCCAAAGCCCAAAGTTCGAAGGTCAAGGCCCGAAGCCTAAACCACAAATACCGAAAGACTAAGTTCGATGGCCAAAGCTCAAATTCTGGTGCTTCAAGCTCAAATCCTGAATCCTAAAAATACAAAGCATAAAGCATAAAGCCCAAATCCAGAAGCCTAAAGACCTAAGGCTGAAGCCAAAAAGCTTGAAGGCCTGAGCCAGAAGCCTAAGGCCTAAAGTCGAATGCACAAGCCTGAAGTTCAACAGCACAAGCCCGGAACTTGAAGCCCGAAGGCCAAAAGCTCAAAGTTCGAATGTCGAAGACCCACATCAAGCTAGGGTGTTTGAAGGTTGAAGCACAAACCCAAAGCTTAAGGCCCGAATTTTGAAGTCCAATCTAAAATCCTGCTGGCCCAAGCACAATTCTCAAATATTGAAGCTTAAATCTTAAAGCTCAAAACCCGAACCCAAGGCTTAAAGGCCCAAACCTCAAGCCCAAAATCGGAAAGCTAAAGCCTGAAAATTGAAGCTTAAACCACTAAAGACCAAGCCTAATGGCTTAGCCTGAAGGCCAAAGCCTGATGGACAAATGCCCATGCCCGAAGCCTGATGCATGAAGCCCAAAGCCCGAAGGCCCATACTGGAAGCATGAAGCTTGAAGACTAAAGACCAAAGCTCGACGGCCAAAGGCCCAAGCCCACAACCAGATGGCCCAAGCAAGCCCAAATTCTTAAACCTGAAGCCAAAAGTCCAAAGGCCCAAGCCACAGGCTAAAACTCTAAGCCCGAAACCCAAAGCCCAAAGGCCGAAAGCCCGAAGCTCAAAGGCTGATGGCCAAAACCAAAAGCTTAAAGACCCAAGCTTGAAGCCAAAAGCTCGAAGGCTAAAAATTGAAGCTCGAATGGTCATTCGCGAAGCCCGAAGCCCGATGCCCAAAAGCTCAACGCCAAAAGGTCGAAGACCCAAGATCCAGCCCGAAAGCTTGGAGGTCGAAATATGAACTCAAGCTTAAGGCCCGAATCTAGATGCCCAATCTCAAAGCCCGAAGGCCCAACCACAATTCCCAACTCTAAAGTTCAAATCCAGAAGCCCAATACCCAATGGCCTAAGCCCAAAATTAGAAGGTCAAAGCGCGAAAATCGAAGCCCAAACCTCTAAGAACCAAGCCTAAATGCTGAAGCCTAATGGCCTAAGCCCCAAACCTTAAGCCAAAGGGTCATGCCCAAAGCCCGAAGGCCAATGCTGGAAGCCTAAAGCTTGAAGTCCAACGAGCAAAGCCCGACAGCCAAAGGCCGAAGCTCTTAACCTGATGGCCCAAGCTTGATTCCTGAATCATAAAGCCCGAAGATTGAAGTTGCAATTCAAAAGCTCAAAGGTCCATGCCCAATGTCTAGAACTCAAACCCAAAGCCTAATGCTTAAACCTTAAATTCTAAAGGCTCAAGCTCGAAGTCCGAAGCTCGAAGCCTAAACATCGAAAGCCAGGCCCAAAGATAATGCCCAAAGATTAATATGCCCAAAGCCCAATGCCCAAAGCTCGAATGCAGAATCTTATAGCCCAAAGCCCAATGCCTGAAGCTTGAATCTAAAATCTTATAGGCCGAAGCACTGAGTGCGAAGGCCAAATGGCCAATGTCAAAGCCGAAAGCCTAAAGGCCTGAAGCCTGAAGCTCGAATGCCCAAGCCCCCAACGACCGAAGGCCTATGCTTGAATCTTGAAGCTCAAAGTTCAAAAGCCCAAGCCCAATGCCTAAATTCCAAAATACTAAAAGACTAGGCTTGGAGCTTGAGGCTTAAATCATGAAGCTTCAACGTCAATGGTTGAAGTCCCAAGACTGGAGCCTAAGCCTAAAGCCCAAATGCCCAACTCAAAAGCTTAGAGCCCAAAGCCCATTTTGCCCATCCATGAAGCATGAATCCTGATGGCCTAAGCCAGAAGCTTGAACACTCTATGTGTAAACTAGAAGACCGAAGCTCGAGGACCATTTCCGGAAACTAAAGCTCAAATGCTGAAGGCCGATGGCCGAAGCTAGAAGCCCAAAATCTTAAGCCTGAAGCCAAAAGCCTGAAGCCCAAGCCCGAAGACACAGGAGCTAAACTTGAAACCCGACGGTCGAATCCCCAAGCTCAAAGGCCCAAGCATGAAGGACCAAGCCCAACCTGAAAACCAAAGCCCAACTTAAAAGCCGAAGCCCGAAGCCCGAAGCCCGAAGCCCGAAGCTCAGAAGCTGATGGCCAAAGCCAAAAGCCTAAGGGCCTGTTTGACAGCGGATTCAGATTCAAAATAAATAGAATCGGATTCAAAGTTTGAAGCAGTTTCAGATAAATGAAGCAGTTTCAAATTTAAATTTTGTTTGGATGAAAAATGGTTTGAAACTAATTTTGAATCTACTTTAATTTATTTTTGTTTGGATGAATATTAATTTAGAAACTATTTCATCTCACAATAAAATCTCAAAAATAATAAAAATATATAAATTTTATAATAAAAGTAAATAAAAAATATTTATTCAAAATTTTAAAATTTATTTGAATATTATTAATTTAAAATTCTCACGAGGATATATATCAAAAATTGAGATATTTAAGGGATGTGGTTATGAGTCAAAAGATGATTTGTTATTATTTTTTAAATTTTAAAATTATCAGATTTAATTATTCCTTAATTTTAGTCTTAAGAAAAATACCAAATTTATCCCCAGATATATTTTTCGAAAAATCTGAGAAAAAAGAAGAAGCGATCGCGAGTCTGAAACCACCTTTTCGATGGTTTCGGCTTCGTGGCCTCGAAGTCGTTTCACGCTTCTAAAACGGATTCAGATTTATGGGATGAATCAAAATTGTTTGGCTAATTAATTTTATTAAATTGTCTTCGTTCCGCTTGAAACCGCTTGAAGTCGTCAATCAAACAGGCCCTAAAGGCTTAATCTTGAAGCTAAAACCTAGGAAGCCTGAGCTCTGAGCTAGAAGGCCTAAACTCGAAGGCTCATGTCTGAAGCTTGAATGCTAAAGCCCAAAGCCATAAGCCCGAAGGCCAAAAGCTCAAGTCATCCCCGAAACCCGAAGCCCCAAGCTCAAATCCCAAAGCCTGAAGCCTAAAACATGAAGGCTCACGCTTGAAGCCCAAAACTCAAATCCCGGAGCCCAAAGTGCGAAGGGACAAGCCAAAAGCCCAATGCCTGACGTCCTAAACTCAAAGCCTCAAGCCCAAATCCTGAAGCCAAAAAGTGTAACCTAAAGCCTAGATCCTGAAGCTCGATGATCGAAGATTGAAGCTTGAAGCTCGATGAACAAAGCTTAAAGGGCCCAAGCCTAAAGACTGAAGCCCAATGACTGAAGGCCTAAGCTTGAATCTTGAAGCCCAAAGTTTGAAGGCCCAACCCCAAAGCCTGAACCCCAAATACTGAAAGATTGTGCCCGGAGGCCCATGCTCAAATCTCAAAGCTTCAAACTCTCGGGCCAAAGGCTTAAGCCCAAAATACAAAACATGAAGCCTAAAATACAAAACATGAAGCCTAATGCCAAAATGCCCAAGCTTGAAATTTGAAGCACAAAGCGCAAAAGCCCATGTTTGAAGTTTGAATGCTAACGGCCTAAGCCTGAAGCTTGAACCCTTTAAGTGTAAGCTTGAAGACGAAAGCCCGAACACCGTAGCCCGAAGCCTGAAGCTCGAAGGCTAAAGGCCAATGGCCGAAGCTAGAAGCCCAAATTCATAAGCCTGAAGCCAAAAATCTAAAGGCCCATGCCCGAAGCCACAAGTCTTGAACTCCAAACCCCAAGTCCAAAGCCTAATGCCCGAGATTAGAAGGCCAGAGCCCAACCTGAAAGCTAAAGCCCAAAATCCGAAGTGCGAAGCTCAAAGGCTGATGGCCAAAGCCAGAAGCCTAATGACCTAAGCTTGAAGCCAAAACTTGAAGGCCTAAGCTTGAAGGCTCAAGTCCGAAGCTCTAATGCTCAAGCCCGAAGCCCGAAGCCTGAAGGCAAAAAGCTCAATAGCAGAAGGTCGAAAACCCAAGATTGGACTTGAAATCTCAAAGGTCGAAGCTCAATCCCAATGCCCGAAGGTTCAAGGACAACTCTCGAAGTCTAAAGCTCAAATCCTAAAGCCCAAAATCTGAAGCACAGAGCACAAAGCTAAAAAATCGAAGCCCTACCATTAAAGACCTAGCCAAAATGTTGAAACCTGATGACCTAATCCCGAAGGCCAAAGCCCGATTGATGAATGCCTAAGCCCGAAACTCGAAGCCCAAGGCCAAAGGGTCAGGCCCTAAACGAATTCCTGTGCCAGAAGTTGAAAGCTTGAAGTCCTAAGCCCAAATCCAACGACTAAAAACCCAAGCCCGCAACTTGAAGGCTCAAGCTTGATGCCTGAATCCTAAAGCTCGAACATCGAAATTGCAATAACGAAGCTCGAATGTCCATGCCCAAAGCCTAGAACTCGAAGCCCAAAGTTCGAAGGCCAAAGCCTAAATCCCAAATCCTAATGCTTAAATCTCAAAGCCTGAATTCCCAAGCTCGTTGTTCGAAGCTCAAAGCATAAACGTCGAAGATCCAGGCCCAAAGCTCAATGCTCAAAGGTCAATGCCCAAAGCCCAAAGCCAAATGTTTGAAGCTCAAATCCAGAATCTTATACCACGAAGCACAAAGGGCGAAGACCAAAGGGCCAATGTTGGGCCAATGTTTGGCCAATATCGAAGCCTAAATCCTGAAGCCTAAAGCCTAAAGCCTAAAGCCTAAAGCCAAAAGCTTAAAGGCTCGAAGCCTAAAGCCCGAAAGCCCATGTCCAAAGACAAAGGCCTAAGCTTGAATCCTGAAGCCCAAAGTTCAAAGGCCCAACCCCGAAGCCTGAACCCCAAATACTGAGAGACTATGCCTGAAGTTCGAATCATAATGGCCTAAGCCTGAAGTTCGAATCATGATGACCTCAGCCTGAAGCTTTTACCCTTTTTGTGCAAGCTTGAAGATCGTAGCCTGAAGCCTGAAGCTTGAAGGCCGAAGACTGATGGCTAAAGCTAGAAGCCCAAATTCTAAAGCCTGAAGCATGATAGTGAAATTTCAAAGCTCTAACTTCGAAGCTTAAGCCTAAGGCCCTTAGGTCCAAGCCTGAAGCCAAGCCCAAATCCCTATTTCTGAAGGCTCAAGCTCAAACCGAAGGCCTTAGCCCAAAGCCCAAAGGCCAAAAGTCGAAGCCCGAAGCCCAAAACTGAAAGCGTAAACCCGAAGGCCAAAGCTAGAAGGATAAAGCCCAAAAGCCTAAATCTCAAAGTTTGAATGCCGAAGCCCAAAGGTTGAAGCTCAAGGTCTGAAAATCAAAGCACAAGCCTGAAAGCCAAAAGTCGAACACATATCCCCAAAGCCCGTAACCTGAAGTCCAATGACCTAACAACGAAATCCCAAGCCTGAAGCCTAATGCCTAAAGCCACACAGCACCAACCAAAAGGCCGAAATTTGAAGCCCGCCTAAGCCTAAAGTCCAAAGCTCTATACGCATTGCTAAAAGCCTGAAGCATGAAGCCTAAAACCCATAGCCCGAAGCCCGAAGCCTGAAGCTCGAAGTTTAAAACTCAAAGCCCAAAATATGATGCCCTAAGCTCGAAATACAAAGCCTAAAGACCAAGCCACAATCTCTAAATCTTGAAGCCCGAATTTCAAAGCCTGAGCTTAAATACCAAAGGCGTAATCCCAAAGACCGAAGCCCCAGCTCAAAGTTCAAAGCTTAAAGCCCTATGGAGCAAGTTTAAAGCCCAAAGCATGAAGGTCCTATATCTGAAGCCTAAAGTTAGAAGCTCAACAACTGATGCCAAAAGCCTGGTGCCAAAAGACCCAACACTAAAGCCTAATAATTGAAGTCTGAAACACAAAATTCCAAGCTAGATGCTTAAAACTTGAAGCTCAAAAGCTTAAGCCCGAAGGCCCGAGCCGGAAGCCTGAATGCTGAAAGCCAAAGTCTGATGCCAACAACTAGAAGCCCAAATCTCAAAGTCCAGCAGCTGAAAGTCAAAGCCCTAAGCCAGAAATCTAAATCCTCAAGCCCAAAGCTCGAAGCCTGTAGTTTAAAAAGCCAAACCCAAGTCTCAAATCCCAAAGTCGAAGACATATGCTCAAACCCCATAACGCGAAGCCCAAATCTAAGCACGAAAGCTCGAACCACATGGTGCTAGGCCGAAGGGTGAAAGCTGAAACCCAAAACCTGAAAGCCAAAGCCAGAATCCAGAAGCCTAAAGCCCAAACCACGAAAGCCTAAACTCGAAGGTTAAAGCATGAAGCATGACCCAAACGGCCCACAACCGGATGGGCTAAGGTCAATGTAGCCCAAAGACCTAAGCCAAAAGTCTGTAGCCCAAAGTCTATGAACACTAAAGCCCAAAGGCCTTAGCCTGAAGTCTAATGTTTAAATTTAAAGCCCATGCTAGAAGCCCATGCCAAAAGGCTAAAGCTCGAAAGCTCAAACTGGAAGCACAAAGCATGACTCTGACGGCTAACAACCGAATGGCCTTAGGTCAATGCCAAAGCCCAAAGGCCTAAGCCAGAAGTTTGTAGCCCAAAGGCCATGAACACTAAAGCCCAAAGGCCTTAGCCTGAAGTCCAATGTTTAAATTTAAAGCCCATACCAAAAGGCCGAAGCTCGAAGGCTCAAACTAGAAGCATGAAGCATGAACCTAATAGTCAACAACCAAAAGGCCAAAGGTCAAAGCCGAAGCCCAAAGGCCAAAGCCGAAGCCCAAAGGCCAAAGCCAGAAGTCTGTAGGCCAATGCCTATGAACACTAAAACCCAAAGGCCTTAGCCCGCTGAGATCGAAAGGCCAAAGCCCGAACATCGAACCCCAAACAACTAAAGACCAAGACTAAAGGATGAAGCCTGATGGCCTAAGCATGAAGGCCAAAGCGCAACAGACGAATGCCAAAGCCCGAAGCCCAAAGCACAAGAACAAAGGGTCATGCCCAAAGCCTAAAGGCCCATGTCGGAAGCCTGAAACTTGAAGTCCCAAGCCCAATGCCCAATGGCAAAAGCCCAAGCTAATCCTAAAGCCCAAAGACCGAAAGTGCAAAACCAAAGCTCGAAGGTCCATGCCCAAAGCTTAGAACCTGAAGCCCAAAGTTCAAGGGCTAAAACCAAAACCCTGAAGCCTAAAGCTTAAATCCCAAAGCCCGAAAGCCCAAGCTCGAAGTTTGAAGCTCGAAGCCAAAACATCGAAGGCCCAGGCCCAAAGCTTAAAGCCCAAAGCCCAAAGCTCAAAGACCAAAGCCAAAAGCCTAAAGCCTAAATCTAAAACTTGTAGCTCAAAGAACAAAGTCCGAAGGCCAAAGGCCCAATGCTGAAGCCTAAAGGTCTGAAGCCCAATAGGCCATGCCCGAAGACCAAACCCAGTAACCGAAGACCTAAGCTTGAATCCTGAAGTCGAAGGTTCCAAGGCCCAAGCTCAAAGCCTAAACCCTAAATACGGAAAGACTAAGCCCGGATGGTCTAAGCCTGATGCTTGAAGCCTCTATGTGCAAGATGAACACCGAATCCAGAAGACCGTATCCTAAAGCCCAAAAATTGAAAGGTCAAAACCCCGAAAATCGAAGCCCAAATATCAAAAGGCCAAAACCCTGAAAATCGAAGTCCAAACCACTAAAGACCAAGCCTAAATGCTGAAGCCTGATGACCTAGGCCCAAAGGCCGAAGCCTGAAGCCTGAAACCCAATGCCAAAGTGTCATGCCCATGGCCCAAAGCTCAAATGCCCGTGCCGAAAGCCTAAATCTTGAAGTCCTAAGCCCAAATCTGACGACCGAAAGCTTTGATGCCTGAATCCGAAAGCCCAAACACCGAAATTGCAGTACTAAAGCCTGAAGATCCAGGCCTAAGGCCTAGAACCCGAAGCCCAAAGTTTGAAGGCCAAAGCCTAAACCCTCAAACTTGATGCTTAAATCACAAAGCCTAAGTGCCCAAGCTTGATGTCCGAAGCTCGAAGCCTAAACATCGAAGGTCCAAGCCCAAAGATCAATGCCGAAAGCCCAAAGCATAATACCTCAAGCTCGGATCCAGAAAGTTATAACCAGAAGTGCAGAGTGCGAAAGCCAAAGGGCCAATGTCGAAGGCTAAATGCTAAAGCCTAAAACCCAAATGCCCAAGCCTAAACTATAAAGCGCAAAGCGAAAAAGCCCATGCCGGAAGCTCGAATCATGATGGCCTAAGCCTAAAAATTGAACCGGCTTTGTGCAAACTTGAAAATTGTCACCCGAAGACCATATCTCAAAGCCTGAATCTCGAAGGCTGAAGGCCCATGGCCGAAGCTATATGCCCAAATTCTTAAACCCGTGCCAAAAGTCTGAAAGGCCAAGCCACATGGCCTAAACTCGAAGCTTGAAACCCAAAGCCCAGAAGACCAAAAATTGAAGGTCCAAGCCTAACGCCCGAGATCAGAAGGCCCAGGCCCAAAGCCCAGGCCCAAAGCCAAAAGCTTAGTCCCAAAGCCCAAAGACCTAAGAAAGCACGAAGGCCTGAGCTCCAAGCCAGAAGGCCTAAACTCAAAGGCTATCGACTGAAACTCGAATGGACATGCTCGAAGCCCGAGGCCCAAAAGCTCAACACCAAAAGGTCAAACACCCAAGACAGAGCCCGAAAGCTTGAATATCGAATCACAAACCCAAAGTTTAAGGCCTGAATCCCAAACACCAATCCTACAGCCCAAAGACCCAAGCACAATTCCCGAAGCTTAAAGCCTAAATCCCAAAGCCTGAATGCCCAAATTCAATGTTCGAAGCTCTAAGCCAAAACATTGATGGCCCAGGCCTAAAGCTCAATGCCCAAAGCTCAAAGCCCAAATGCCCAAGCCTAAACTGTAAAGCCTAAAGCAAAAACGCCATGCCGGAAGCTCAAATCTGGTTTGCCTAAGCCTGAAAATTGAACCCACTATGTGCCAACTTGAAAATTGACACCGGAAGACCGTATCTCGAAGCTTGAATCTCGAAAACCGAAGGCCCATGGCCAAAGCTAGATGCCCAAATTCTTAAACTTGTGCCAAAAGTCTGAAGGGCCAAGCCACATGGCCTAAACTCGAAGCTTGAAACCCAAAGCCCAAAGGCACAAGCTTAAAGGTCCAAGCCTAACGCCCGAGCTCAGAAGGCCCAGGTCCAAAGCCCAAAGCCCAAAGCCCAGGCCTAAAGCCCAGGCCCAAAGCCCAAGCCCAAAGCCCAAAGACCTAAGAAAGCTTGAAGGCCTGAGCTCCAAGCTAGAAGGCCTAAACTCGAAGGCTATCGACCGAAACTCGAATGGACATGCCCGAAGCCTGAGGCCCAAAAGCTCAACACAAACACCCAAGACAGAATCCGAAAGCTCAAATGTCAAAGCTCGAACCGAAAGTTTAAGGCCTGAATCCCAAAGATCAATCCTACAGCCCAAAGTCCCAAGCACAATTCTCGAAGCCTAAAGCTTAAATCCCAAAGCCCGAATGCCCAAGCTCAAAGTCCGAAACTTGAAGCCTAAACATTGATGGCACGGGCTTAAAGCTCATTACCCAAAGCCCAAAACCCAAAGCCTAAAGCCCAATTCCAGGATCTTATAGCCAAAACCACAAAGTTCGAAGGCCAAAGGCCAAAGGCCCAATGCTGAAGCCTAAAGCCAAAAGGTCTAAGCCAAAAGTCATAGCCTGAAGCACAAAGGTCAAAGGCTGAAGCCTAAAGCACGAAGTTAGAAGGCCGAACCCTGAAGCATGAAGTTCGAAGGCTGAAGCCCTAATCCTGAACCCCAAACACAAAAAGTCTAAGCCCAAAGCCCGAAGCTCTAATCCTGAAGATTCAAACTCAAAGGCCAAAGACCCAAGCCCAAAATACAAAGCATGAAGCCTAAAGACCAAATTCGACGACTGAAAGCTTTAATGCCTGAATCTTAAAGCCCGAACTCCAAAATTGCAGTATCAAAGCCTGAAGGTCCAGGCCCAAGGCCTAGAACCTGAAGCCCAAAGTTCGAAGGCCAAAGCCTAAACCCTCAAACTTAATGCTTAAATCACAAAGCCTGAGAGCCCAAGCTTTATGTACGAAGCTCAAGGCCTAAACATTGAAGGTCAAGGCCCAAAGATCAATGCCTAAAGCCCAAAGCACAATACCTGAACCCCGAATCCAAAAACTTATAGCTAGAAGTGCAAAGTGCAAAAGCAAAAGGGCCGATGTCGAAGGCTAAAGCCTAAAGCCTAAAGCATAAAGCCGAAGAGCTCATGCCCGAAGACCGAAGCTTAACGATCGAAGGCCTAAGCTTGAATCCTGAAGCTCAAAGTTTGAAGGCCCAACCTCGAAGCCTGAACCCCAAATACTGAAAGACTATGCTCGGAGCCTGAAGCTTAAATCCCAAAGAATCAAACTCTAAGGCCAAAGGCCAAAGCCTAAAATACAAAGCATGAAGCCTAATGCTCAAAAGCCCAAGCCAAAATTTTGAAGCCTAAAGCCTTAAAGCCCGTGCTTGAAGTTCGAATCCCGATGGCCTAAGCCTGAAGCTTAAAACCTTTATGTGCAAGCTTGAAGACCGAAGCCTGAAGACTGTAGCCAGAGGCCTGAAGCTTAAAGCCCAAAGGCCGATGGCTAAAGATAGAAGACCAAATTCTTAAGCCCGAAGCTAAACGTCTGACGGACCATGCCCATAGCGACAAGTTCAAAGGCCTAAAGCCTAAATGTCAAAGCCTAAAGCCTAAAGGCCCGAGGCCTAAAGGTCGAAAGCCCAAGCCTGAAGACCGAAGCCCGACGACCGATGGCCAAAGCCTGAATCTTGAAACTCAAAGTTTCAAGGCCCAAGCCCAAAGCCTAAACCCCAAATACTAAAGGACTAAGCCCAGAGCCCGAGGCTTAAATCCCGAAGCTTCAACCATGAAGGCCAAAAGTTCGAAGACTAAACACAAAGCATGAAGCTAAAAGCCCAAATGCTCGAACCCAAATCTTGAAGCCCAAAGCACAAAAGTTCATGCATGAAGCATGAATCCTGATGGTCTAAGCCTGAAGCTTGAACCTTCTATGTGTAATTTAAAAGCCCGAAGACTGTTTCCGGAAACCTGAAGCTTGAAAGCCGAAGACCGATGGTCAAAGCTAGAAGCCCAAATTCTTAAGCCTGAAGCTAAAAGCCCAAAGCCGAAGGTTGAAGCCACAAGGCCTAAACTCGAAATCTAAGGCCATATCCCGAAGCCCAAAGGCCCAAGCCCAACCAGAAAGCCGAAGCCTGAAGCCCAAAGCCCGAAGCCCGAAGGCTGATGGCCAAAGCCCGAAGCCCGAAGGCTGATGGCCAAAGCCAAAAGCCTAAAGACCTAATCTTGAAGCCAAAGCTTTGTAGGCCTAAGCTCTAAGCCAAAAGGCCAAAACTCTAATTTTGAAGCCAAAACCTTGACGGCTTGATCTCTAAGCCTGAAGGCCTAAACTCGAAGGCTCATGTCTAAAGCATGAATGTTGAAGACCGAAGCCAGAAGACCGAATGCCAAAAGCTCAAGTTCAAAAGGTCGAAGACCCAATACCGATCAGAAGCCAGGAGATCAAAGCTCGAACCCTCAAACTTGAAGTCCTAAGCCTAAAGCCCAAAGCCTGAAGCCGAAAGGCCCAAGCCAGAAGCATGAAGCACGAACCTAGATGACTTAAGGTCTAAGCCAAAGCCCAAAGGCCCAAGCTCAAAACCTGATTCCCAAGGCCTAAAGCCTGAAGCCAATAGCTCGAAGAACTAAGCCCAAATCCCGAATGCCAAAGCCTGAAGCTCCATGCCCGGAGCCTTACCCCAGAAATCGAAGCCCCAAGCTCAAATCCCAAAGCCTAAAGCCTAAAGGCCCAAGCTTAAAATCTAAATCCCAAGGCCTAAAGAAGCCCAAAGCTCGAAGAACTATGCCCAAATCCCGAATGCTAAAGCCTGAAGCTCCATGCCCGAAGCCTCATCTCTGAAACTTGAAGCCTCAAGCTGAAATCCTAAAGCCTGAAACCTAAAACATGAAGGCTCAAGCTTGAAGCACGAAAACCAAATTTGGAAGCCCAAAGTACGAAGGGCCAAGCCAGAACGCCAATGCCTAAAGTCCTAAACTCGAAGCCTCAAGCCCAAATCCTGAAGCCAAAAGGTGTAACCTGAAGCCTAAATCCTAAAGCTCAATGAATCCCAGGGCCTAAAGCTTGAAGCCCAAAGCTCAAAGAACTATACCCAAATCCTGAATGCCAAAACCTAAAGCTCGATGATTGAAGATTGAAGCTCGTTGATCGAAGATCGAGGCTTGATGACCAAAGATCAAAGCTTGATGAACAAAGCCTGATGGTCGAAGCTTGATGATCAAAAGGCCCAAAGCCTGAAGCCCAAAAGCCCAAGCGTGAAGCCCAAAGTCCTAATCTTGAAGTACGAGGGCCCGAGCTAAGTGGCTACATCACAAAGCTCGAATGCCTGAGCCCAAAGTCCAAAGTCTGGAGGCCCAAGCCCAAATCCAGAAGGCCTAAGACCAAAGCACGAAGCTTGATCCCCGAAGCCTTAAGCATGAAACTTGAATCCCGAGGGCCAAAACATGAAGCCCGAATCCCGAAGGCCAAAACATGAATTCTAAAGATCGAAACCCGAAGCTCGAAGCCCAAAGTCCAAAGCTTGAATCTCAAAGTGTGAAGCACGAAGCCCGAAGACCTAACCCAGAAGCCCATGGCTAAAGCCTAAGGTACGAACCTTGAAGGCCTATGCCAGAAGCCTAAAGTCCAAAATCCGAAGGCCTAAGCCCAAATTCATGGCCCAATTTGGAAGCTGAAAGGTTTAAGTCTGAAGCCTAAAGTCTGATTCCTATAGTTGAATCCCAACATCCCGGGTCCAAAGCTCGACGCCGAAAGGCGCAAGCTTGAAGGCTTAGTCCATCGGATTTGAAGCTCGAACGCCCATACCGGAAGATCAAAACCCGAAGCCCGAAGCCTACAGGCCAAACCCTAAACCTAGATATCCAACATCTAAAGCCAAAAGTCCCAACCTCGAATCCGGAAGTCTCAAGCCGAAAGCCCGAAGGCCCAAGCTCAGTGCTTGAAGCACGTAGCCTGAACACCTAAAGTCTCAAGCCCAAGGCCCAAAGTCCTAAGCTTGAAGCCAAAAGGCCTAAAGCTCGAAGGCCCAAGCTCGTCCTTCGGAGCCCGAAGCTCAAACTTCCAAGATAGAAGCCCAAAAGTCTAAGCCCAAATCCTGAAGAGCCAAGAGTTAGAATGTTGAAGCCTGAAGACCAAAGCTCGAATTTTGATGCCCAAAGCCAAAAGGCCCAAGACCAAAGCATGAAGCTCGATCCCCGAAACCTTAAGCAAGAAGCCTGCATCCTGAAGGCCAAAACATGAAGCCCAAAGCCTGAAGCCCATAGCCCAAAGCCCAAAGCCCGAAGCCCGAAGGCTGAAGCCCGAAGCTTGAAGCCAGAATCACGAAGCCCGAAGATAAAAGCTCGAAGCTCGAAGCCCGAATCCCTAACCATAAAGCCCAAGGCTCAAGCCCAAGGTACGAACCTTGAAAGCCCATGCCTGAAGCCTAAAGCCCAAAACCTGAAGGCCTAAGCCCGAAATCCATAGCCCAATTTAGAAGGCCAAAGGTCTACGCCTGAAGCCCAAAGCCTGATGCCTATAACTGAATCCCAACGTCCAAGGCCCAAAGCCTCAAGCCCAAAGATGCAAGCTTGAAGTAGGAAGCCCGATGGGCTAAGCCTTAAGCCCAAAGCTTGAAGGCCCATACTGGAAGATCAAAGCCCAATGCTCAAAGCATACAAGTCAAAGCTCAATGCCCAAAGTGTTAGGTTCAAAGCCCAAATGCTCAAAGTTCCAAGCTAGAAGCCCAAAAGCCTAAGCCCAAACCTTGAAGCCCGAGGGCCCCAGCTCTAATCCTTCCCCAAGAAGATCGAAGCCTGAAGGCACTAACCTGAAGCCTAAAATCTAAAGCTTGAAAGCCAAAGCGTGAAGCCTATAAGCCCAAGCCTGAAGCTTGAAGCCTAATGTCTCAAAATTGAAGCCTGGGGCTTGAAGCCCGAAAGTTAAGCCTAAATCCCTATCCCTGAAGATCAAAGCCTATCAGCACTAGCCTAAACTCTAAAACCTATAGACGAATGGCTCAAGCTTAAAGCCTAAAGCCCGAAAGCTCGAAAGCCTGAAAGCCCAAGCCTAAAGCCCAATGCTTGAGGCCCAAACTCGAAGGTCAAAATTTGAGGCCCAACTTTGATGCACGATGCTCGAAATAGGTAAACAGAAGGGCCTGCCAGACTATATTTCTGAAGGTCGAATCCGGTCAACACCAAAACATGAAGCCTAAACCCTCAAATTCCCAAGCTAGAAGCCCAAAAGCCTATGCCCAAACCTTGAAGGGCCAAGAGTCAAAGCCCATAGTGTGAAGCCCGAGGGCTCAAGCTCTAATCCTTCACTAAGAAGATCGAAGCCCGAAGACACTAACCTGAAGCCTAAAATCTAAAGCTCGAAAGCCAAAGCGTAAAGCTCAATGCCTCTAGTTTGATGCTCAAAGCCTAATTCCTCTAAGACAAAGCCTGAGGCTTGAAACCTAAGCCTAAAGCCCAATGCCTGAGGCCCAAGCCCGTAGCCCAAAGTCCCAGACTATTTTTCTGAAGTTTGAATCCTGTCGACCAAAATCCAAAGCTCAAAGATTGAAGTTTGAAGCTTGAAGGACAGATCACAAAGGCTCAAGCTTGCATCTTGAAGCATGAAATCAAAAAGCCCAAGCTAGAATACTGAAACCCAAAAATCAAAGCCCAAAGTCCGAATATTGAAGCTTGAAGCCCAAGGCCTTAGCCTGGACCCAAAAGACTAAGCCCAATGCCTGATGCCCTAAGCCCAATGCCTGATGCTTCTAGCCCAAAGTTCGAATCCCATATCTAGATTCCCATTGCCTGATGCCAGATGCCCGAAGCCTAAACCCCGAAGGTCAAAGCTCGAAGCACGATGCCCAAAGTCCTAATACCGAAGCACGAAGCTTGATCCCAGAAGCCTGAAGCCTAAACCTTGAACCCTGAAGGCCAAACATGAAGCCCAAAGCTCGAAGCCCGTAGCTCGAAAATTATGGCCCAATAAAGAATACAAAATTTGTTGTTTCAAGATAAGTAAACAAAAGGAAAAGAATATTTAGAATGAAAAACGATGATGGATTGCTTTATCTCTAGACAGACTATTTCTTTTTTTTTCTTATCCCTTGGATTGAAATAAGAGATAAAATGATTCAACCTCAGACCTCTTTGAATGTAGCAGATAATAGTGGAGTTCGAGAATTAAAGAGCATATTAGAATCTATACAGATTTTTTTATGTTTACGGTTCAATGACTTTAAACATTTCAGTTAGAACTATTTTCAACATAACCATAACAAATATTTATGGCATTCTTATAACTTGAAATAAAGTCAATATTAGAATATATTTTAATAAAATATAAATGTTTTCTTCTTTCTATTTATATCCAAAAGAATGCCATCTTTTAATTAAATAAATTATCAAAAGACATGCCTTCCTTTTTAGAATAAACACCATCTTTTTAATTAATTTAATTATTTAATTAATTAAAAGACATCTCTAGACAGGCAATTTTTTTTTCTTTAACCCATGGATTGAAATAAGAGATAAAATGATTCAACCTCAGACCCTTTTGAATGCAGCAGATAATAGCAGAGCTCGAGAATTGATGTGTATTCGAAGGCCCAAGCTCGAAAAGAATCATCTTGCAGCTTAAAGCTCGAAGGCCCAAGCTAGTCCCTCAGAGCCAGATGCTCTATGTCCCAAGTTAGAACCCTAAAAGTCTAAGCCCAAATCCTGAAGAGCCAAGATTCAAAGCCCAAAGCTTAAAGCACGAGGGCCCATGGTCAAATCCCTAACCATGAAGATCGAAGCCCGGAGGCGCTTGATGCCTCCGGAAAGGATGAGTGTCAAAGTCCTAAGCCTGAAGTTCGATGCCTAATGCCTCAAAGACGAAGACTGAGGCATGAAGCCCGAGAGCCCAGGCTTGAATCCCTAACCCCAATGATCAAAGCCTGTAGGCACTAGCCTAAAGTGTAAAGAGCCCAAGGTGGCTTCGGAATTCAGCCTTAGTGATTCAGCGTAGGCCTCCGGACCTTGGATCTGAGGATTGGGCTTTCAGGCATCGTGATTTAGGAGTTGACCTTGGGCCTTTGGGCTTCTAGCTTTAGGCTTCAGGCTTTGGGCTTTGGGCTTCGGGCTTCGGGCTTCAGGCTTAGGACTTTGGATGTTCAGGCTTCATGTCTTGGTCATCGAGCTTGGGCCTTCGGGCTTCAAGTCTAAGACATTGGGCATCAGACTTTAGGCTTCGCGTAACTAGAATTGGGATTGAGCCTATAGGCTTCAGGCTTTCGGCTTTGATCATCCAGTATGCACCTTCAAGCTTTGGGCTTAAGGCTTTGCCTATCGGGCTTGTTGCTTCAGCTTGAGTCTTTGGGCTTCGGGCTTTGGGCCTGGGACGTCAGAATTCAGCTATAGGCATCATGCTTTGGGCTTCAGGCATAGACCCTTGGCCTTCAAAATTAGGCCATGGATTTTGGGCTTAGGCCTTCAGGTTTTGGGTTTTAGGCTTCAGGCATAGGCCTTCAAAGTTTGTACTTTGGGCTTTTGTTAATACCTGCATGTGTACTGCATCTCGGCCGTACATGTGGTGCCATGGGTATTAACAGGTTGCCAGCCTTAGCCATGAGGATATGGTCAAACCTTGATTCCGACAATTTATGGCCATTTCCTTGCAAGCATCGATAACGATGTGTCTTAGCTACATCTATTAGTATGCCAGGACTACATCATTTCTAACACAACATGCTTCTTTCAGGCACACAAACCAAAGGTCTGTGTGCTTCAGCCATCATAGACCCCTAGAAGAATTACTAGAATCAAGAAATTAAGTTATCCTACCACTACTTCCAGCTCTTTCGGTGACCGACAACAATAAGACCACCAAAATGGACTCAATAATTGAATATTTCTCCCTCTTTCGGCAAACTCGGGCTGAGCTCTACCACCTCCTGCCTATAAAAGCCTTTGAACAGGCTTCAGGCGGGAAGGGAGAGGAGGCAGAAAAAAGGTTTGGATCAGCCATGTCTTTATCCTTATGTCATACTTATACTAGAGCTTGAGATAAGGAAGCTCTTTCTCTCTTTTTCTCTCTCTTTTTTTTTTACATTGTACTGGTCTTTACGACCACTCCCTTTCTTTATTACTAAAATTATCTTACTGATCACCCGATGGATGTAGGGAATCTTCTCCCTAGACCGCCTTAAATCTTTGTGTGCTGTTTTGGATGCGTATTACTCTTATTTAAGACTTAATTATCAGGCTTAGTTCTCTGCGTGCTGCCATATCTCAGGACTCTCTTTCTCTTTGTGTTTCTTGGGATCCCCTAATTCCCATGTCAATATTTTCTGATGCTTTCATTGAGGCCTTCGAAAAGATGGTGGCCAAGACACGCAGAACCAATACTGTCGTCTGCAGTACACATGCAGGTGAACCTTCTGTCAAGGCGCCAGGTGATGGAGCTTCAACTTCAACGTACAGGTGTTGCACTGAATATGCTTCTTCCTCCAGAGGTACTTGTGTTGAGCTCTTATCGATTTTGATAAAAACAAACACGTTAATAATATACTCGATTAATTATTTTTTAAATATTAGTATATATTGTACTTAAGCTTTTCAGGATCAAGAAGGATGATCATCGAGATGATTTTGACTTAAGATTGATGAAATCAAGCCAAGAACAAAAAGAAATGAAGTTGATCAAGATCGCTGAGAAAAGAAGCATCAAGTCGAAAAGTCAACTTCAAAGATGTATTTGCTATAAAATTTTAGACTATCATGTAAGTGCAAGAAATTTATGGCTTATTTATTTGGAAAAAATTAGAATAAATATAATTTTTTAAATTTTTATATGATTTTTATTTTTATTTATTTTTTGGATGAGTTGAGATTTTCAAAAAATTTTAAATTACACGAGATTTTTTTTTGATGACTTGTTTTCTTCGATCTTCAATATTTGAAATTTTTGATTGAATTTAATCAATAATTTTACTATTTAACGTATCGCTTCGATTTGAATTGATAAAATCTATTTTCAAAATATATATATATATATATATATATATGTATACATATATACTACTTATAATAAATGAATAAAAAAATTATAAATAAAATTAAATAATTATTTACAAAAATCTATTAATTGAATTTCATGAAATACTTTTGCGATCGATTTTGGATGCTTTCAACTCGTACAAAACTCGATATTTTGAATTTCACCAATATTTTTAATTCCACTTACTTCTTTTACTCCTTAAAATCAGCTATAAAATATGCTAAGTGGCTGATTTTTTTTCAATTAATTTATAAAAAGTTGTAATACTCAAATTACCAATTTACCTCTCATTTATCAATAAATAAGGGAGATTTTGAGTTAATACCTCTCTTTGGCCAACTTAATCTCCAAGCACTGTAATTTTTAAGCTAAAAAATTCTCTCTCCAAGCTCAAGGTTTCTGTTCACAACGTAGGGAGTCAATTCTAGGAGTTCTTAGATCATCGGAGGTGTTTTTAATAGGGTATTTTTTATTTTCTCTGAATTGATTTTTCTTAAAGATTCATGAATTTTTGTACTACTCATTTCAGCTCCAAATAACTTGAAATTTTTACTACATCTTTCTGGGAGCTTTCATTTTATCTAAAAATATTTTTGGAATTTTCTGGTGAACGAATGTTCTCTGGAATTTATATTTGTTTCTCAATTTTTTAATTTTTATAAATCGTACAAAATTCAAATAATTCCAAATTTTTTATAATCACTACTTAGATAAGACTGCATCTACAAAAAAAGTTTTAAATATTTTTTCTAAGTATTATTTTCTATTAAATTATTTAAAGTTTCTATTTACTCGATTTTATATCGTATAGAAATATTTCATCGAGTTTGATCTCTCTTTCTCTTCTCTTTATATTTCACAGAATATTGTGAAAGATAATACTAAAATTTTCTCCAGAAAGTTGAGTTAGCTTCCTTGCATATAGAGCTCTCATTAAATTTTAAACTGAGTTAATTTATCTCTTGTACGACCCATAAGGGTCATTGTTTCCTATTCTCGTTTTTAGTTTTGAGTCTCCCTATGTGCAGAAGGGTTTTTCTTACTTGTCCCCAAGCAAAAAGAGATATGAGGTTATTCCTTTCCCTCGGATCTAGAGATTAGTTTATCTTTGGACCGAAAAGACATAGATTTCCTCCTTGTATTAGGGCTTGAGCTTCGCCATAACAAGCTTGGGATAGTGGAACCCCGAAGAAGGAACAAAGAGGAGTGGACCAGGTAAGAAAATAGCCAAGCCACTATACATCGTGTATCTTCTTTCACTTTTGTATTATTTTTTTACACCATTTAGAGGCTGGTGTACTTGATAGTTATTTTATTTTCAAAACCTCAAAGTAAAATTTCAGTGATCAGATTTTGGACATAATTAATTGAGTTAATTCAAAATATTTAATAATTTAAATTATCCAAACTCTGTGAGATAACTAAAATTGGTAGGTTAGTTAATTAAAGTTTGGGCCTACTCACCCCCAAATTTAATTAACATAACTAAGGATTTAAATAACTTAATTATAGCAGTGGAACAGAATTGAGTTAGTACATTAGGTAAATTTAATTTACCTAATAGAAAAAGCCTGACGATCAAAAATACTTTGATTTATCCATCCTACTATAATTAAGTTAGTTAATCACTAAATTTACATTCTGTAATTTTACTTACTGCATCTAACTCACTAATATTTACTTTTTTGTACCACTAATATTTACTTTTTTGTACCACTAATATTTATTTTCCTGTACTACTAATATTTACTTACTGCAATACTAACATTTACTTTCTGTATTATTTTTTTACTAACATTTACTTATTATATTTTTTTTCTTTTTTGCACACTAACTTTACTTCTCTGTAATATTTTTTTTCCTGTTACTTTTTGTTATCTTTTTCTTTTTGTGTACATATACATATACATATACTATATATATATATATACACTAATATATATACATATATCTATTTATATATATATAATATATTATTATTATTTAAAATAAAACTCATATTCACACACTTCACATCTTCAGTTGGTCGGGCACTCTCCATTCAGTCATCAGGTTCTTCTCAGCTACCTAGACGCCCCTTCCCTCCGTAGGGAGT
Organism: Apostasia ramifera; assembly: GCA_019297695.1. Classification (NCBI taxonomy): domain Eukaryota; kingdom Viridiplantae; phylum Streptophyta; class Magnoliopsida; order Asparagales; family Orchidaceae; genus Apostasia; species Apostasia ramifera. Next base: position 198,358 of record JAEMOT010002389.1, on the reverse strand, counting down.
TCATCAAAATCCTCTTCCACTATGCTCGTTTCCACAGCCTGCCTTCTTGCCCCTAGCTTTTCCTCCTTTCCTCACTGGGTAGAATCCCCTCTTCCGAGGCGCTTAGGCCCTCCAATACGAACTTGACCCATTTTTCTCTTGCTATCCGGCAGGCCCCAATCCCAGAAGACTTCAGGCCACCTCGACTTGAAGCCTACAGGGGTACTATCGATCCCCGTGAGCATGTTCAAGGGTTCGAGACTGTTGTCCGCTATCATCAGCCTGACGAAGCCACCAAATGCCACCTCTTGGCTGATACTCTAAAGGGGGTGGCATTTAGCTGGTTCGTTAAGCTTCCAGAGGTCACATTTGCTCTTATGAGCATCTAAAGTGGTAGCTGATCGCCCGCTTCGTCGGCCGAACGTGAATGGTCGTCTCCGACATGGTACTCGCCAACATCAAGCAAGGCAAAAAAAAGTCTGCGAGATTACACCTATTGTTTCTTTGCTGCGGCAGCAAAAGTAGAGAACGTCGACCCCGCGGTGGTCATGCATAATTACCGAAGGGGTCTCAAGAGCAGGGATTTGTCCAAGTACTAACACCTAGCCAAGCCTCAGAGCTACCCAGAGCTGGTAGCCAGAGCCAGCCAGTTTGTGTTGTGGGAAGACACTGAGGCTTCTCCTTACGACATTTTTGGACCCAGGAAGGAAAAGAAGAGGAAATATTGGAGCGATGAATCATCATCCACGATGAACCATAGGGGAAAGAATCCTGGCAGGGATGATAGGCCGCCACGTCAGACTCATAAGCCAAAGCACTTCTTTTCTCGACTTCTTACCGAGGTTTACGCAGCAGTCGTGAAGTAAGGCTGGGTTCGCCCTGTAGGACCCAAACCAACACCGCTCGCCGGACTGGATCCGAAAAACTACTGTGAGTTCCATGAGAACTATGAGCACGTGATTCACAAGTGCTGTGCATTAAAGGCCTTGCTCAACAAGTTGGCGGATCAGGGCAAGCTCGAAGAATTCATGCTAATGGCCCCTAAATTCAATGCTACATAGAAGGGTAAGGCCCTAGAAGATGTGGGGGCTCCAATCAAGGCTTTACCACTGCTAGGCCCTAGTCAGCCTATGCGGTTCTACCCTCCTGTTGTAAGAATGATCAACGTCATCTTTAGTGTTGATCACATCAGCCTTCTTCCTCTATCCTGCTCACTTTCTGTCATAAAGGCCTCCCTTATCAAGGAAATCCTCACAATGACCCGATAGTGGTCACTACTCGCATCGCCAATTTTGATGTTCGATGGGTGCTTCTCAATTCAGGAAGTGCAGTCGATGTCCTGTTTGAATTCGCCCTCCTTCGGATGGGGCTCAAGGAAGCGAACCTCCTCCATATAGGAATCACTCTGTTGGGTTTCTCTGGAGAGAGAGTTCAGCTGTTGGGATTCATCTCTCTGCCAGTTTCCTTCTGTGATGATAATGACCATGCTATGAGTATAGTGAACTCGTCATCATCAGAGCCAAGTCGGCTATAACGCCATCCTCGAAAGAATAACTCTCAACTTCTTCAGGATGGTGATCTCCACGCCACACCTCTGCACAAAGTTCCCTATATCCAACAGTATTGTCACTATTAGAGGAGACATCAAGTAGGTTACCTGATATTTCCAAATCACCGCACAGCTCATCATCTATCAACTAGACCTCAAGGAGTTTGAATCTATTGTACCACAGGAAGGGGTTGTTAATATACCTTTTGGGAGAGAAGATTCTTCTAAAGTTATAAATTTATCTCTTTCTATGAATGAGAAGTAGCAAGCAGATATCACTGCCTTGCTTTCTGAGTACATAGACATTTTTTCTTGGTCCCTTGAAGATATCTTAGGAGTTGACAGAGCTATCTGCGAACATTACTTGAATGTGTCTGCTGATGCTGCTCCCACAAAACAAAAGAAGAAAGTCATGGTTGGAGAAAGACAACGCCATCGAGGAAGAAGTGAATAAACTATTAAAGACAGGAAAGTAATGTTGTTATGGTAAAGAAAGCCAACAAAAAATGAAGGATGTTTGTAGACTTTTGAGCACTTAATCAAGCTTGTCCCAAAGATACATATCCTCTGCCATGCATTGATACGATGGTGGATCGTACCTTTGGGTATGAGGTCATGAGTTTCTTAGATGCTTTCTCTAGATATCATCAAATCCGAATGACCAAAGAAGAAGAAAAAGTTGGCTTCACCACTGACTTCAGTACATACTGCTCCAACGTCATGCCCTTTGGTCTCAAGAATGTCGGTGCTACTTATCAGCTCATGATCGACGCTATGTTCAGAGCCCAAAGGGGGAGAAATCTTGAAGCATATGTTGACGACATCCTGGTAAAAAGTCAAAGCATGGAGGAACATCTCGCCGACCTCAAAGAAACTTTCGACACTCTTTGAAGATATAACCTTAACCTCAACCCTTCCAAATGCACCTTCGGCACATCATCAGGAAAGTTCCTGGGTTATCTCATTTCTGCCAGAGGAATAGAGGCTAACCCAGACAAAATATAGGCGGTCCTAAGCATGCCCTCCACCCAGTCATTGAAGGCGATTCAGAAGCTGGCAAGACGAGTCAATAGCCTAGGAAGGTTTACCGCCATGGCCGAGGATCGATGTTTACCATTCTTCTGGTGTCTTCACAATAGCAAGAGAGGCCAATAGACTAATGAATGTAAAGCTGCCTTCACAGAATTGAAGAAATACTTGCCCACAGTGCCAATGCTAGTGGCACCTAAGACAGGTGAGGTTTAGTCTCTCTACTTAGGTGTATCCAACATAGCAGTCTTGGTTGTCCTCATAAACGATGATAAGAGGATCCAATGTTCTATCTTCTACGCCAGCCATATACTCCTAGACACTGAGACTCGTTACCTCACACTGGAAAAGCTCACTCTTGCTCTTCTGATAGCTGCAAGGAAGTTGCATCTATACTTTCAGTCGCATACTATCCAGGTAGTCACTGATCAACCCCTTCTAAAGATATTGCACACGCCCGAAGTCCCAGACAGACTTCTCAAGTGGTCCATCAAACTTGTCAAATTCGATATTAAATATACTTTGCGGATGGCGATCAAGGCTCAGGCCCTAGCCGATTTCATTGCTGAACTTTCCACTTTAGAGCCACCACCTGCTAAAAGCAAGGCCATACCCTGGTCTCTTCACGTCGATGGTGTGTCTGGATTTCAATCTCAAGGGGTCAAAATTCTTCTGACCAGTCCTATGGGAGTCACCGTACATCGAGCAGTAACGTTTCAGTTTAAAGCTAATAATAATCAAGCAGAATATGAAGCACTCATTGCAAGGTTGGAATTCGGCCTTGGAATCCAATAAAGTGCATACAAGTGTTTAGTCGGAGTGAGAACTACTCGCTCCTGAGAACATCGCCTTCCTCGTCTTCGACCTCAAGGCCAAACACCCTCCATACCCTGGCACCACCATCCAACTAAACAGACTCCTGAACAATGTCAGAGTCCACGGTATTCCCTGAGCCTGCAGTAGTTTCAGGAAGGAATACACGTAGGCAATGGCGTTGGGGGAAAGTTGCGCCGGAACAAGATGAAAGGAGTTCAGAATCTCCTTGAACTCTAGTTGCGGCGGTAGCATTAAGCCGTACTCCACCTGTGCCCAGTACACACGTATTGCCCCCTCAGGTGGGCTGTTCGGTCAGAAGTCGGTGGTAGGAGGGATAATCGTCAGGTCGGGGTTTCCCCTAAACCCCCTAGTTACATTGTGCACTTCGTGCTCCATCAGGAGACTCTCCTGGTAGCTAGTATCCTTGAGGAACCGACCGGCCAGCTCAGCCCACTCAATCTCTCCTTCTACCATGGCTTGATTTTGTGACGAACAGGGCGAAATCTCTTCTCCTCTCTTTAGGGTTCGAAGGCGGACAAGTATTCCAGTTGCCCCTTGGGGAAACCCTTTATGGGAGACAGCTACCTCCTTTCGTCTTCTAGCCATCTGATCTCTTTGATCAGCGCGTGGACACGATCAGACCGTTCGCACTTTCTGACAGGTTCAGAACTCGAAGCGGCGAGCATTTTCGAAGCGTCGCTTCCTCCTGTTTTATCGTATGTCGTTCACGATGGTTCATAATCGTATACGATATTCCGAAGCGGTGGTTATTATCATTATGGCCCGATATTTCATAATCGTGCACAATGATAGTAATTTTTCTTTTTACTTAGAATTTACCATTGGTTTTATACTTTCACTTATGAATTCTTGTGCTAGTTTTTCTAACTTCGTGGCACCTGTTTCAAACACGAAAGAAAAGAGGCAACACAAACAGAATTCATCCAAGACAAGTTTTTGAAAGAGAAATACATTCCATTAATGATAAAACTTGTTATAATTTCATTTTCTCTATTCTTACATATTTCTCTCATGAGTACAGGAAAACTAAAGAAAATACAAGGCTTCAGAACTTAGTTTCCTAGAGTAATGGTATTGACCTCAGGCCCAAGGGAACCCCCCTCCCTGAGAACAATCTATTACTCTCCTGACACCAGGCAGCAGATCACCCTAAGAAGCTGCTAGGACTCCGCCCCTCGACGATAGTTTCGTCCAACATAGGTGTTGATGATTAGGCTGAGAAGCTATCTAAGGGTGGAGGCAAGTCACTTCTGGCTTCCTGGTTGATCTTGCTTCTGGGCTTCAGGACTCCTATTAAGGGGAGACAATTGATATCCCCAGCCGACGTAGGACCTTGATGGAGGAACCTCCTCCGAACAGTAACTCCCAACGTCAAAGAACCTGTCTGGTCCCTTAGGACCACAGAAGGGAAGAACCGCAGGACCTCTGATATTCTCCTAGTTCAAAATTCTTACATCGATCAATGTCTGCAGGAGAATGTCAAAAGCCGCCTGATTCTTTACATGATGACCCACTGGCGAGGCACTAACAATCTTCACCGCCCTCCTCACCGCTTCTTCCAGATCCTCCATACGTCGTCCTCGCCATCCAGAGCTATTTTCCACCAGAGCTCGCAGGGAGTGAATTTCAGACTTCAGCAACTCCTCCTGGTGATGAGCTTCAGAGGTCACCTCCCTCGCCTCCAGTGACACCCCCTGGCCTTGGCTAGCTCATCCCTTAGCCAAATCCTCTCCTCTTTCAAAGCCTCCCTCTCATCATCCAACTCCTTTATTCTTTTTTGGAGGTCTTTGACATGAGTAGAATGGGCTTGGCTCATGTCCGATAGGCTGCGATGAAACTCTCCCCTCGCAACCTCACTCTTATTGGCCCATTCGGCATTACTCAGAGCTAGGGAAGCCAACTTATCTTCCAGTTTGTATAGCTTCCCTAGCTCCTCCCTATGATCACTTTGAGAGCGCTTTGTGACTTGCAACAAAGCGCCCTCTAACTCCTTTATCCTCTGAAGATGGCAAGCCTCCCCCTCCTCCTTGCCCTTCAGAGACCTCACTACCTCCAGAACCTTGGAGGTATTCCCCAGAATCTTCTCCTCTTCCCTCCTTATTTCAAATAACCTTTCCCCCAGCACACTCCATGACCCTTCAACGCTATGAACAACACTGGAGGTAGCTGGGGGGGGCCTTCTCTTCTCCTTAATTGCTTTCTCCATCTTACCTCCTGGCCCTTCAATGCCAAGGGCGCTTTCAGGAGAAATTCGGGAGGGCACTTCCCTTTGCCCCTTAGTCGCCTCCTCCATCTTACTGCCTCCTTCTTTCCTCTCCTTCTCTTCCTTTTCCTCATCATTTCGGGGGCTCACTGGAAGAAAAGGAGGGAGGAGAAGCTTCCTTTTCTTCTTAGGAGGAGGGATTAAGGTGCCAAGGGAAGCAGGACCATAAACCAAAAGGGGTGACTTCTTCACGCTTCCTTCAGGGGCTCCAAGCCTAGGAAGGAGCCGCTCAATCTCCTCATCTCTGAGCAAGATCTTCCCCAGCGCCAGCCTCTCTCTAGTAGGTGCTCCACTCACCAAGTGCACCTCCTTCATTTCTCTAGCCTTCGAAGGCTATTTGACCGGAGAATCAGACACGACCACCACCTCTGTGCTCGTCGACTCTTGCGCTAACTTCAGCGCCTATGCCAAGACAGCAGCCGCCCTGGTCGCCGAAGCATTCGACCCCGACTCTACCGCCCCGGGTCCCACTTCTTTCGATAAGGGCACTACACCAGGTTTCGCTGTCGTTGATTTCGGTGACCCTTTAGAGGGTCCCAGAAGCCTTCTCTTTTCGGGAGGAGGAACATCAGCCGGAGATAGACCGGCTCTCTTCTTTGAAACGCTTGCTAAGGTCGCCCACTTCATCTTCTCCGCCATTTCTCTAACAAATTCTCTTGCAGGAATTTTCAGGAGACAAAGGGAGGGGATACGAATCGGCGCACGCAGCCCCCATCTTATCCTAGACAGGCCTCGGGCAGCGCATCCACCATCGTGACAGTTTGCATTCCAGGACCCATATTAATATTCGCACCCTGACAATGCGGGAGGCTGATGTTAACACGTGGTTCCTGCGCTGTATCCCGGTCATACACGTGGCGCCTGGCTGGCTCCCAGCCCTTTTATTTATTTACTAACTTCTCTCTCTATTCTCAAGTCCCTGACCAGGTCCAACCTCGGCCACGAGGGTCAACTTAGCCTCATCCACGATGAACCAGGATCATCCTTGGTAACGCCGGGCACGACATTACGAAGCAGTGCCAGTCACAATCAGCCGGGCCCGACCTTACCATTTCCCGTACAAAGCACTTTCTCCATACCCACAAACCAAGGATCCGCATGCTCCAGCCATCACGGATCCCCAGAAGAAGTACCCATATTAAAAGATAGCACCCTTCTTTCATGACTTTCAGTCCTTCCAGCGGCCGGCAAGCAGCGCGAACCCAAAGCTTGTCCACCTCCTTTTCCCTAAAAAATTAGGATAAAGCTATGCATTCCATCACCTACAAATACCCTGGAACAGTCTCCAGGTAAGGGATGGATGGGAGAGAGGACAAAAGATCAAAAATCAGAGGAACATCGAGGGCGCAAGAAACTTCCCAGCTTCTTCCACCTTCATTGTATTAGAACCCCAACTGAGGAGCTCTGGCCTTTTTCTTTTCTCTCTCAGAAGCACTGTATTAGCCTTCGGAGCTACTTTCTTCCATCAGTAAACCTTCTTCGTTGATCGCTCGGTGGACGTAGGGGATTTCCTCCCTGAACCACCTTAAATCTCTGTGTGTTCTTCTGGATGCCCCGAACTCTCTCTCCCCCTTCCTTAAGCTTCCTTTAATAGGCTCACCCCTCTGTGCATCGCCGTCTCCTAGGACTCTCTTTTTTTTTTCGGTGTTCCTTGGGATCCCCTACATCCAATGTCAACAACGGACTTCAGGCTTCAGGCTTCAAGCTTCGAGAAAGCGCATTTGAATGTTGAACTTCGAGCTTTGGAATTAAGTCTTCGGGCTTCAGGCCTAGGGACTGAAGCTTGTGCCAACAGACTTCGGTCTTCTAGCTTGGGCATTCAATCCTTGAAATTCGAGCTTCGACCTTGGGCCTTTAGGCTTCGAATTTAGGCTTGTGCCTTCAGGCTTGGTGCTTCGGCCTTCGGCCTTTGCGCAATGGGCTTAAGGCTTCAGGCTTAAGCCTACGAGGTTTGGGCTTTGGGCTTGAGGCTTTAGGCTTGGGCCTTTTGTGCTTCGAGCTTCTGGCTTAGAGCTTCGGGCTTTAAGCTTCGGGCTTTGAGCTTGAGCAACAGGTAATCGAGCTTCGAGCTTGGGCCTTCGGGCTTTGGAATTCGTGCATTGGGCTTAAGGCTTGGGACTTTTGGCTTTTGGCTTCGGATTTTGGTCTATGGGATAGGGCCTTTGCCATCGGGCTTAGGCCTTTAGGCTTCGAGCATCAAGGTTTGGGCTATGGGCTTTGGGTATGTGCCTTGGTGATTTGGGATTTGGCCTCAGGCCTTTGACCTTCAGATTTTTTGTTTTAGCCTTCAAACTTTGGGCTTTAAGGTTAGTCCTATAGGCTTTGGGCTTCGGGGATATGCCTTTGGGCTTTGGGCTTGTGCATTTAGGCAATGGGCGTCACGCTGCATTCTTCGGGCTTCAGGTTATGGCCTTCGAGTTTTGACCTTTAGGGTTGGCATTTCAGTCTTGGCCATTCAGGGATTAGGCCTCACACATCGAGCTTGGGCCTTTGGGCTTTGGGCGTACGACTACGAGCTTAGAGCTTTAGGCTTTGGGCATGGATCTTCAGGGTTTTGTCTTTAGGTGTCAGCCTTAGGCCTTCGGACGACGGGTCTCAGCCTTTGAGCTTGGGATTTGTGGCTTTGGGCGTAAGCCTTCAGGCTTCAAGCTTCGACATTCGACTTTTGGGCTTCGGTATTCAAGCATCGGGCTTAGGTCTTCAGGATTTAGGCTTTGAGATTGGGTCATCGACCCTCATGCTTGGGGCTCTGGCCATTGAATTTGGTGATTCAAGCATGGTCCTTCCTCCTTCGGTCTTTGAGATTAGACCATGAGCTTACTGGTTTCTAGCTACGGGCTTTGGACTTCGACCTTTGGCCTTCGAGGTTAGACCTTTAGCCTTCGGCTTTCAGGTTTTGGTGTTTATCCTTCGACCTTTAGGCATGAATCTTCAGGTTTCGGGCTTTAGGCTTCGGCTTTTGGGCATCGTGCTTGGTACTTCAGGCTTATGCTTTTGTGCTTCAGGTTTCAACCCTTGGCCTTCAGGCATTGTGATCTCGCCTTAGAACTTTGTGGGTCTAGCATTGTGCTTTGGTTTTCATGCTTTGGGCTTCGGGTATTGGGCATTGGGCTTAAGGATTTGGGCTTTTCGCTTTGATTTTTGGGCTTCACGTGTCGAGCTAAGGCTTGGGCCTTCAGAGTTGAGGCTTCAGCATAGGCCTTCGGATTCAGGCTTCGTGCATCGAGCTAAGGGCTTCGATCTTCAGGCTTCAATCTCGAGCCTTCACACTTGAGGATTTGGCTTTCAAGCTTCGCATTTCAAAGTTCAGGCTTTCGCCAATGGGCTTTGATCTTCAAAGTTGGGGATTCAAACTTGGGCTCTCGGGCTTCAGGCTTCGGGTTTTGGTCTTTGTGCTTCATGATTCAGGTTTTGGCCTTTGGGCTTCTAGCTAAGGCCTTTGGGCTTCTAGCTAAGGCCTTCGGGCTTCTTCTGTGTGCTTGGCTTTTATGCTTTATACTTCGGGCTGTAGGCTTTTCATTTTCGGAATTAAGGCTTGTGCCTTCAGGGTTCAGAAATCAAGTTTGGGGATTCTAGCTTTGGGCTTTTGGCTTAGGCCTTCAGGCTTGGTATTTTTAGCATCGGGCTTCCTGCTTTAGGCTTCAAGCTTGGGCGTACTAAGTTTGAGTTTTGATTTATGAGCTTTCAGATTCAATCTTTGGGTTTGGGAACTTGGGCTTTGGGATTTTGGCTTGGGTCTTTGGACTTCAAACTGTGAGCGTAGGCTTTCGGCCTTCGAGCTTTGTGCTTCGAGCTTGACCAATCGGGCAGTGAGCTTCGAGCTTGGACCATTAGGCTTTTGTCTTTGTGCATCAAGCTTAAGTCATGGGGACTTCGACCTTCGAGCTTGGGCCTTCTAAATTTTGGCTTCGGGCATCGGGCTACGAGATCGAGGCTTTTGCCATCGAGCTTCAGCCTTTGGGCTTCGACCTTCTGGCTTTGGGCTTTGGGCTTTGGGTATAGGCGTTCATGTTTTGAGATTCGGCCTTAGGCCTTCCACCTTTAAGCTTCGGGCCTTAGGCTTAGCCCTACAGGCATTGGGCTTTCGGCTTACACTTCGAGGTTTTGGGCTTTGGGCTTCAGGCTTCATGCTTTGAGCTTGGGCCTTCAGGCTTCAGGCTTCATGCATTGGGCTTAGGCCTTCGGGCTCTAGGCTTGGTCCTTTGACTTTTGGCCTTTAGGGTTGGTACTTCAATCTTAGGCCTTCAGGGTTCTGGGTTCATGCATCGAGCTTAGGCTTTTGGGCTTCGTTCAAAGGACTACGAGCTTTGAGCTTCATGCTTAGGCCTTCAGGCTTCAAGCGTAGGGCATGGATCTTTAGAGTTTGGTCTTTAGGCTTCAGGCTTGGGCCATCGAGCTACGGGTCTCAGCCTTTGAGCTTGGCCTCTCTAGCTTCAGGCTTATGCATGTGGCTTCGAGCATCCGCATTGATGCCGTGTGAGAGTCGCTAAAGCGAATCAAATGACCAATAAAGACATGTGCTTAGATAAACCAACGTTAGATATGAAAATAATTAGATCAAAGACCCATTAACCAATATTATAAAATCCCTTATTATGAATGCGATCTAAATACAATATCATGCTGCTAATTTGAGGAGATTAAACTAAGTTGTGCAAATTATGCTATTTGACAATAACCACATATTCACATAAATTTTAATAGATTTTCTAAAGAAAATTAAAATGATTCAAGTAATTTCAGAGAAACATAGGTAAATGAAAATAAGAAACTATCAAATTATTAAAGAGTTAATCGCTAATCCATAGAACTTGATTATCTGGCATGGTGGTCAATTAATACCAATGTGAGAGCTTTGAACTTAACATCAGCCAACTCAAAGAGAAAAGCAGAGAGAATGACATGAACAAAAGCATTCAAATAATCAAGGTTAGTAGGTCAAATGATAATCAACCTAATTTTATGCTTCAGCCCAAACTTAAGTCACAAGAGGCAGAATCAGTGGATTAACGCAAAATGGCAACCATGGAATCAATTGAACACAAACCAATCAAATGGAATTAACATTAATAATTCTGATTCCAACAGAACATGCATCAGTGAATTTGGCAATAATATTCCAGTTAAACCAACAAGGCCCAAAACAGGAACAGAAGCAAAGTGCGAAATTTCAGAGAATAAAGTCCAATTTTATGAGAACCTCAAGCCTGGGAAACCTGCAGCACCTCTGCATTCCCGATCCAAACCAGCGCCGCCTGCATGGAGAATGGAGAAACTCTCAACTCAAACTCTGGTAGAAAACTCATCAATATCCTCTTCTGCAACTTCAAGCTCCCCCGTTTTATAGAAGAGGAAAAATGGACCGGAGGTTGCTAGCCAAGCGCAAAGACGTGGATGACGTGCTAAGAAACTTGCGAAATTTGTTGGACGTGGGCACGACTGGGCGAAACAGAGGATCCCGAGCGAAGTACAACCACCATCGGGCTCGGCGAAGTAGGAGAGGACATGCTTTAGCTCGGAGAAGCAGGCGCGACCAAGATCTGAAGCGGACGCAGCCGCCTCCATGCTCGGCAAAGCCAGCGCGACGCATCATGGCGACCGGAGCATAGAGCGCCCGAGCGAGTGACTGGCAAAAGAAGGTCCTGATTCAATTAGGCCTGGAGGTGATTCATAAAGGTGAAATTGCAACCAAGCCCTCCTATTTCAGCTGCATCATGAAAAGGTCCCAAGCTTGCCTAACTTCGAATCAAATTGGTTCAAAATGAACTATTCTTGAACCCAATTTGATCTGACTCACACAGAAGACTCAGACTCACCCACCACATATACATGACATTAAAGTGGGCATTCCCACCGATATAAACATATTGTATGATTCCGAACAACTCGAATAAAATGAGAAAATAAGATAACTATGTGCAAGCAAATAAATTATTATAATCTATGCTCGAGATAGTAGATTATAACGAAGTCGATGTCGCTGATAGTCTGGCTCTGCATCAATCCTCCCTCGCTTCAAAAAATTTGACTCCATCGAAGATTGTTGCAGGTACTCCTCTAGTAAACTAGGATGAAGATGTGTCAGCTCATCATAGGTAATTCATGAATCATCTGTAGGTGACAAACCTCTCCATCTAACAAAAAACCTGTGCAATAACCCGTCAGTAGTTAAAGTAATCTGATCACTCAAAATATCTTCAAGTATATGTTGTACTGGTGGCACTGTTAGCTCAGGAGAGAGAGAGACTGCAGATTTAGATGCTATCATTGGTTTTTTGAGTTCATGACTGGGTATAAGACTGAGATTTGAAGTGAAACTTGAACTGGTGGAGTTAGGTGGAGTAGACTCGGAAGGATAAACATAATCAGAAAGTGGCTAATGAAAAAGAACAAGATCTGATACATTGAAAACTGGATTGATCCCTATATGGTCAGGTAAGTCAAGTTCATATGCATTAGAGCTAATCTTCCTGATAATTTGATAAGGTCTTATCTTCTTTGCAGTAAGTTTCTTAAATTTTCCTACAGAAAATCTGACTGAATTTGCATAGACCATTACATAATCTCCTACAGAAAACTCCACTAGCCGTCTATGTGAATCTGCAATACTTTTATATTTAGCATAATTTAAAGCCAACTTTTACCTAATCTCCTCATGCAAATTATGCATATGCTGTGCAAAAGATATTACAAACTCACTTGTTCTATATGACATGTAACTCTATACGATCTATAGGCTTTCTAGGCTCATAACCTGTAACTATCATGAAAGGTCTCATACCAGTCGATCTATTGACTGAGCTGTTATAAGCAAACTCACCCGTGAGTAACACCAAATCCCAACTAGAAGTATGATCAACAACCAGACACTGAAGTAAGTCTCCTAAGCTTCGATTAATAACTTCCGTCTATCCATCCTTCTGTGGGTGATAAGCAGTAGAAAATAAGAGCTTAATACCCATCTCTTTGGAAAAATAACTTACAAATCGAGTATCACAATCGGATACCATTGTTTTTGGAAGTCCATGAAGATGGATAATCTAAGAACAAAGTCGTTGTCGCTGATGGTCTGGCTCTGCATCACGCATTCAACCTTTTGGGGTTCGGGCATCGGGCTTCAGGCTTAGTCTGATTCGGTCTAGGGTCTTCGAAAAATGAGCTTTGGTATTCAAGCATCAGGCTTAGGTCTTTGGACTTTGCGCTTTGGGATTAGGCCATCAGCCATCGAGCTTCCGGATTCAAGCTTGTTCCTTCGGTCGTAGCGCATTGAGATTTTAGTTCGTTTTTCAACTATAGGCATGAGGCATCAAGCTTTAGGTTTTGGCCTTTGGGCTTTGACTTTCGGCCTTCAGAATTTCACATTCGGCTTTTGTGCTTTGAGCTTCAGGCTTTGGGCTTCAAGCTTGTGTCGTTAGGCAGCAGGCTTCAAGCTTCGAGAATCGGTCTTGGGCCTTTGGGACTCGAGCTTCAAGCTTCGGGATTCAGACTTAGATCTTTGAGAATATGGCTTCTAGCTTGACACTTAGGCCTTTGGGCTTAGTCCATTAGGCTTTGAGACTTGGTCCTACAGGCTTGGGCTTTGATCTATGGGCTTCGAGGTTCAGGCTTTGGCATTCGGACGTTGGACTTCAAGCTTTAGGATTAAGCCTTCCGGCCTAGGGACTCAAGCTTGTGTCAACGGACTTCAGCCTTCAGGCCCAAGCATTCGAACATTAAGATTTGAGCTTTCGACTTGGGCCTTTAGGCTTTAGGCTTCTAACTTCTCACTTCAACCTTCGGTCAACGGGCTTAAGGCTTTGGGTTTCGGGCTTGAGCCTCCATGCCTGGGATTTTGAGCTTCAGGCTTTGGCCTTCAAGCTTTGGGGTTGTTCCTTCAGTATTCAGGCTTCAGGCATAGCAATGCATTCAAACATTGAGCTGCAGATTTCATGTTTTTGGCTTTGGGCTTTGGCCTTCAGGTTTTGAGCTTCAAACTTTGGGCATCGGGCTTAGGCATTAAGGCCTTGAGTTTTGGGCTTCAAGCTAGGTCCTTCGAGTTTTGACCTTAGGGATTCTGCCTTCAAGTTTTGGCTTTTGGATTTCAAGCTTAGGTTTTTGTGCTTCAAGTTTTAAGCTTCGGCCTTCAGGCTTTGTGATTTATCCTTAGAACTTTGTCCTTCTGGCCCGTGCCTTGGTTTTCATTGTTCAGGCTTCGGGAATCAACCTTGAGGATTCGGGATTTATGCTTCGATTTTCAGGCTTCGCATTTCGAGTTAAGGCTTGAGCCTTCACGGTTCCGGCTTCAAGCTTTGTGCTTCGAGCTAAGGCCTTCAGGCTTTTGTCTCGGGCCTTCACACTTTAGGCTTTGGCATTCAAGCTTCGCATTTTCAGGGTTTAGGCTTGCCCTTTTGGGCTTTGATCTTCAGGATTAAGGATTTGAACTTGGGCTCTCGGGCTTCAGACATTGGGCATTAGCTTTTGTGCTTCACAATTCAGGCCTTTGGATTTCTAGCTTGGGCCTTTAGGCTTCTAAAGCTGGAAGGATAAAGCCCAAAAGTCTAAATCTCTAAGATTGAATGCCGAAGCTCGAAGGTCAAAGCTCAAAGTCTGAAAACCTATGCACAAGCCCGAAAGCCAAAGGCCGAACACATATGCCCAAAGCCTGTAACCCGATGTCCAATGACCTAAGATAATCCCAAGCTTTAGGCCTAAAGCCTAAAGCCACACAGCCCCAACCAGAAGGCCAAAATTTGAAGCTTGAAACCCAAAAGCTGATGCCCAAAGCAGAATGCCTAAACCTGAAGGCTAAAGCCCTATATGCCCTGCTAAAAGCCGGAAACCCTAAGCTCGAAATACAAAGCCCAAAGACCAAAACACGATGTTTAAAGCTTGAAGCCCGAATTTCAAAGCCCGAGCTTAAAAGCCAAAGGCTGAATCCCAAAGGCCGAATCCCAAGCTCGAAGTTCGAAGCTTAAAGCCCTAAAGAGCAAGTTTAAAGCCCAAAGCATAAAGGTCCTATATCTGAAGTCTGAAGTTAGAAGCTCAATAATCGATGCAAAATGCCTAAAGCCGAAAGACCCAACACCAAAACGTGATAGTTGAAGTCTGAAACACAAAATTCCAAGCCCAATGCTTGAAACTCGAAGCTCAAAAGCTTAAGCCTAAAGGCCCAAGCCAGAATCCTGAAGGCTAAAAGCCAAAGTCTGATGCCAAAAACCCGAAGCCCAAATTTTTGCCTAGAGGCTGAAAGTCAAAGCCCTAAGCCCAAAACATAAATCCCAAAAACCGAAGCACAAAGCCCGCAGTTTAAAAAGCCAAGCTAGAGTCTCGAATCCCAAAGCCGAAGACATATGCTCAAATCCTGTAACTTGAAGCCCAGTTCTAAGCACAAAGCCTGAACCCAAAATACTAAAAGATTATGCCCGGAGCCCCAAGCTCAAATCCCAAAGCTTCAAACTCTAAGGCCAAAGGTTAAAGCTTAAAATACAAAGCATGAAGCCTAATGCTAAAAAGACCAAGCCTGAAATTTGAAGCCTAAAGCCTAAAAGCCCATGCCTGAAGTTCGAATCCTGATGGCCTAAGCTTAAATCTTTAAATCTTTATGTGAAAGCTTGAAGACCGAAGTCTGAAGACCGTAGCTCGAAGCCTGAAGCTTAAAGCCCGAAGGCCGATGGCTAAAGATAGAAGCCCAAATTCTTAGGCTCGTAGCCAAAAGTCCGAAGGACCATGCCCGTAGCCACAACTTCAAAGGCGTAAAGCCTAAATGTCAAAGCCTAAAGCCTAAAGGCCTGAAGCCTGAAGGTCGAAACCCAAGCCCAAAGACCGAAACCCAAGCCCGAAGATCGAAGCCCGACAACTGATGGCCTAAGCTTGCAATCCTGAAGCTCGAAGTTCGAAAGCCCAAGCCCAAAGCTTAAACCCCAAATACTAAAGGACTAAGCCCGGAGCTTGAGGCTCAAATCCCGAAGCTTCAACCTCAAAGGCCAAAGTTCTAAGACTAAAACACAAAGCATGAAGCCTAAAGCACAAATGCCTAAACCCAAATCTTGAAGCCCAAAGCACAAAACCCATGCCTGAAGCACGAATCCTAATGGCCTAAGCCTGAAGCTTGAACTGTCTATGTTCAAACTAGAAGACCGAAGCTCAAAGACCGTTTCTGAAAACTTGAAGCTTGAAGGCCGAAGCTAGAAGCCCAAATTATTAAGCCTGAAGCTAAAAGCCCAAAGACCAAGCCCAAAGCAACAAGACCTAAACTCAAAACCCGAAGGCCAAATCCCAAAGCCCAAAGGCCCAAGCATGATGGCCCAGACCCAACCTGAAAGCTGAAGCCTGAAGCTCAAAGGCTGATGGCCAAAGCCAAAAGCCTAAAGACCTAATCTTGAAGCCAAAACCTTGAAGGCCAAAGCTCTAAGCCAGAAGGCCAAAACTCTAACCGTGAAGGACTTAGCTCCAAGCCATAAGGCCTAAACTCGAAGGCTCATGTCTAAAGCATAAATGTTGAAACCTGAAGCCAGAAGTCCGAAGGCTGAAAGCTTAAGTTCAGAAGGTCGAAGACCCAATGCCGAGATCTTCCGGCTCGAACCTCCAAACTTGAAGTCCCAAGCCTAAAGCCCAAAGCCCAAAGCCTGAAGCATAAAGCACAAACCTAGATGGCTTAATGTCTAAGCTGAGGCCCAAAGGCCCAAGCTCAAAACCTTAATCCCAAGGCCCAAGCTCAAAACCTTAATCCCAAGGCCTAAAGCCTGAAGCCAAAAGCTCGAAGAACTAAGCCCAAATCACGAATGCCAAAGCCTGAAGCCTAAAGGCCTAAGCTCAAAACCTGAATCCCAAGGCCTAAAGCCTGAAGCCCAATGCTCGAAGATCTATTCCTAAATCCCGAATGCCGAAGCCTGAAGCTCCATGCCCGAAGCCTCATCCCCGAAACTCAAAGCCCCAATCTCAAATCCCAAAGCGTGAAGCCTAAAACATGAAGGCTTGAGCTTGAAGCCCGAAACCCAAATTCTGAAGCCCAAAGTATGAAGGACTAAGCTAAAAGCCCAATGCTGGAAGCCTAAAGGCCTAAACTCGAAGGCTCATATCTAAAGCTCGAAGTTCAAAGGCCTAAGCCCATAGCCTAAATCCCAAATACAAAAAGACTAAGCCCGGAGCTCGAGGCTCAAATCCTGAAGCTTTAACCTCAAAGGCCGAAGTCCCAAGACTAAACACAAAGCATGAAGCTTGCACAAATGCCTAAGCCGAAAGTTTGGAGCCCAAAGCGCAAAAGCCTATGCAAGAAGCACGAATCCTGATGGCCTAAGCCTGAAGCTTGAACACTCTATGTGCAAACTAGAAGACTGAAGCATGAAGATCATTTCCGTATTCTTAAGCCTGAAGCCAAAAGCTCGAAGCTCAAGCCCGAAGACACAAGGCCTAAACTCGAAACTTGAGGGCCGAATTCTAAAGCCCAAAGGACCAAGCCCAACCTGAAAGCCAAAGCCCAAAGCCCAAAGCCTAAAGCCTGAAGCTCGAAGCTCAAAGGTTGATTGCCAAAGCCAAAAGCCTAAAGGCCTAATCTTGAAGCCAAAACCTTGAAAGTCTGAGCTGTAAGCCAGAAGGCCTAAACTTGAAGGCTCATGTCTGGATCTTGAATGCTAAAGCTGAAGCCAAAAGCCCAAAGGTCAAAAGCTCAAGTTTAGATGGTCGAAGACCCAATATAGAGCCAAAAAGCATTTTGATCAAAGCTCGAACCCAAAGCTCAAAGCCCTAAACCTAAAATCCCAAACCTAAAGCCTGATGCCCAAAGCCCGAAGTCAAAAGGCCAAAGCCGGAAGCATGAAGCACTAACCTCGATGGCTTATGGTCTAAGCTAAAGCTCAAAACCTGAATCCCAAGGCATGAAAGCCTGAATGCCCAAAGCACAATTGCCAAAGCCTGAAGCTCCATGCCCGAAGCCTCATCCCCAAAACCTGAAGCCCCAAGCTCAAATCCCAAAGGCTGAAGCCTAGAACATGAATGCTCACGCTTGAAGCCCAAAACCCAAATCCTGAAGCCCAAAGTGCGAAGGGACAAGCCAAAAGCCCAATGCTTGACATCCTAAGCTCAAAGCTTCATGCCCAAATCCTGAAGCCAAAAGGTATAACCTGAAGCCTAGATCCTGAAGCTCGATGATTGAAGATCGAAGCTCATAGCTCGAAGATCGAATCCTGAAGGCTCAAGTCCGAAGTTCGAATCTCAAATGCAAAAACCTCAAACCCTGAAGGTTGATGTAACGCTCAGGTATTTTTATTAATTTAAAAAAAAATTTAAATTCGATTTGTTATATTTATTATATTTAATTAATTTAGGATAATAATTAATTTAAATTCATTTGAAATTCGGATAAGTATTAAAGAGGAATTGATTTAATTAATTATTATAAATTTTCATCCTTATCCTTTAGGAGATATGACTAAATAGCCCATTAAAATAACTTGGAATCTAATAACGAAGAAAGGGCAATTTAGTCTTTGGTAATCTAATTAATTAATTAATTAAGAGCCTAAAATATGGAGAGATTTAAGGAAAGAAATATTTTTACCGTTTCGTCTCTCCCGTACTTGGTAACCGACGGCCCTAAGGAGAGAGAGGGAGTGTTCGGCCAAAGGAAGAGGGGAGGAGGAGAAGAAATTAAGGCGATTTTGCAAAATTCTCTCCCGTGGTCATCTCGAATCGTCGACAACGTGAAGATAGATCGTTCCGAAGCCTAAGGAGGGGAGATTCAGAGGATTTCGGCGAGGATTCTAAGAAAATTTGTCAGAGATTTCGTCATGGTGAATAAGAGGTAGGCGTACAATGATGCTTATCGTATATAAATTCAAAA
>JAEMOT010002389.1:93744-179838 GCA_019297695.1 Apostasia ramifera | reverse complement strand
TTGTAATTATTTTGTTAAAATACACATATGATAAGTTATTTACTGATTTCTTCGAGTTAATAATAATTATATTAAATTCTTTGAAATTTATGTATCGGCAAAGATGCATGATAGGATGTAATAGAATAATAGATAAATTATAATTTCCTGTGTGCCTTTGAATTATCGAACAGTGTGATTATAAATGTATATATAAATATATATATANAATGACCTTGAGGTGACATTGACTTTGAATTGATAAATTCCACGAGGTGATAAAATCCATGAGGTGAAAATGCCACGAGGTGATAAAGGCAATGGAAGTGACATTATGAGTATTCCAGGGTCCTTAAAGTAATGATATGTGAGAATTAAAAATGTGCACTGTTTATTTATTTCTGTATTTTGATACATGTTCGTAAATTTTTGTAATATCTAATTGTATCGTTGTAATATCATTGATCGTGTACATAAGATATTATATAAAATTGTGATTGCATGCTTATTCGATGTATCTTATTTTAATCTGGTGGGCGGAGTTTGCCTTCTCAGTTCATGTTGTTTGGGACTGACGCCATTTTATGGCAGCTAGTGCAGGACTAAGTGATGCACAAGAGAAAGGGGTTCGTGATGGAGAGAAACCATAGAACGAGCTAGGATATTATCTTTTATTTAGTTTATTTTTAATCATGAACATTTGAATAGTATAGCTGATATGATGAGATTTATATTCGATGTTGACCTAGATGATTGTATCTCTACTTATGATAGAGACTTATGGTGATTGGTTTTAAATATTTGATGTTTAATTTTTTTTATTATTTTTATTATTCCTAGCTAACTTTGGTTGTTCTCTTTATCACAACGTCACAATCCTGATTTATTGTGGTCTAGTTCGTATATATGTATTAATTACAGAAGACTATAATAAATTGGGGTGTGACAAAGTGGTATCAGAGCATAGGTTAAAGAACCTTAGGGAACTTTACCTGTGGGTGTGGGTAAAACGATAGGACTGAGATTCACTTACACACATTGTACCTATCATGTTTGAGTTATTTATTTATTTATTTTTATATATAATTTTAACAAGAGTTATTTTCAAGAAAGAGGTAGTATCTCAGGCGCAGTCTGCAGAGAGCAATCCTAACCCGCAGAATGAGCCTAGAGAAGAGGGATTGTCTGCTAGCACTACTGAAAAACTGACTCAGGTGCTTACTACCCTTGTGGATAGGCTTGGAGCAACGCCGCCCCCTGTAACTCATCGGGTGGAGCAGCCTACTGAGAAAGAGTCATATATGGATCATGTGGTGGAACTATTTCAGAAAATGCGCCCTCAGCACTTTGAAGGCTCTATTGATCCCATGATTGCTGAAAATTGGTTGGGAAAAATAGAGAAGGTGTTCGAGAGCATCCGGTGCCCTGCTGACAGGAAAGTATCTATGGCTGCATCCGTGATGGATGGTGCAGCAGATGATTGGTGGACAAATTATCGTAGAGTTCACCTGAGTGATAAGACGGTGGAAGCTATCACTGAGGAGGAATTTCTTGAAGCTTTTAGGCAGAAGTATGTTCCTCTTTCAGCCAGAAAGAAAATGAAAGATGAGTTATCTCGCCTTCTACAGCGAGGAATGTCGGTGCCAGAGTATGGAGCGAAGTTTGCTGCTCTTTCTAGATTTGCACCTCAGTTGGTGTCCACTGAAGAAGATAAATGTGACTTATTTTTGCATGGATTGCGTAACAATATACGCACATTAGTAATTCCTCAGCAGCTAAAGTCCTATAGTGCTTTAGTGGAGACAGCAATCCTGGTGGAGCAAAATGAGCATGCTATGCAAGCAAGGAGGGATGCAGTAGCTAATAAGAGAAAAGGAATGGAGTCAAAGCAATCTGGTGGGTCATCTTCAAAGAAGACAAATTCTAGTAGAGGCTCCTACTTCAAGGCAGCAAGTGATAGTTTGGGCAATAGCAAACCAAGGTGCCAACAGTGTGGTAGGTGGCATTTTAGCATATGCAGAGTTGATGGAAAGACATGCTTTACTTGTGGGGAGCAAGGTCACTTTGCTAGATCATGTCCAAAGGGATTCACTAGAGGAGCAAGTATTTCTACATCCATAGCTTCTGGACCTACAGGACGTGGTGGCAGCACATCAGCAATGCCCAGTCTAGGGCGTGGTTCTACAGCACCATCAGGTGGGAGAGGAGAACAAGCACAGCCGCGTATTTATGCTCTTACCCAGCAAGAAGCTCAAGATTCGCCCGACGTCATCACAGGTACATTCTTGTTATGTAACTCGCCTGTGAATGTGTTGTTTGATTCAGGCGCATCTCATTCTTTCATCTCCAATGACTTGGTGCGGAGACTATCTCTGGAGACTCATATGTTAAAAGAGTCACTTTATGTTGTGTTGCCAACTGACACAACATTAGAAGTAAAATTATTCATAGAGGAAAAGATAAAAATTAAAGATCTGGAGTTTAACTCCAAGTTAGTGGTGGTACCAATATTTGAGTTCGATGTAATCCTAGGCATGGATTGGCTATCTAAATATTTAGTGGTCATTGATTGTCGAGAAAAGAAGATCAAGATTCGAGGTGAGGGATCTCAGGATTTGGTAGTATTTGGCAAAGGAAAGAAAGTGCCACTAATATCAACTATACAAGCTCATCGATTGATGAAAAAGGGTTGTATAGCTTACTTAGCTATGGCAATGAATATTAAAGATAAAACAATTGACCTGCAGAACGTCCCATTGTAAATGAATATTCTGATGTGTTTCTAGAAGATTTGTCAAGCTTACCCCCAGATAGGGAGATAGAGTTTGCAATTGATTTGATACCTAGGATAGGGCCAATATCTAAGGCACCTTATCGAATGGCTACCTCCGAATTGTAAGAGTTAAAAACTCAA
This sequence comes from Apostasia ramifera, assembly GCA_019297695.1. Lineage (NCBI taxonomy): Eukaryota > Viridiplantae > Streptophyta > Magnoliopsida > Asparagales > Orchidaceae > Apostasia > Apostasia ramifera. Next base: position 176,945 of record JAEMOT010002389.1, on the reverse strand, counting down.
CTGCATGAGCTATTAGATAAGGGATATATTCGCCCTAGTGTATCTCCATGGGGAGCACCAGTACTGTTCGTAAAGAAAAAAGATGGCACATTGTGAATGTGCATTGATTACAGGGAGCTGAATAGAGTCACTATTAAAAATAAGTACCCATTACCCCGTATTGATGAATTATTTGATCAGTTACATGGAGCTTCAGTATTTTCGAAGATAGATCTTCGGAGTGGCTATTATCAACTGAAGATCAAGAATGAGGATATCCCGAAAACGGCATTTAGAACCAGGTATGGGCATTACGAGTATCTGGTGATGCCTTTTGGCCTGACGAATGCCCCAGCTGCATTTATGGACTTGATGAATCGAGTTTTTCATCCATATTTGGATCAGTTTGTCATTGTGTTTATAGATGACATACTAATTTACTCAAAAAATAGTGATGAACATGCAGATCATTTACACTTGGTACTTCAAAAGCTGAGAGAAAATCAGTTATATGTCAAATTTTCTAAGTGTGACTTTTGGTTGTCAAGTATCGCTTTCTTGGGACACGTGATTACTGCAGAAGGGATATCAGTGGATCCACAGAAGATTTCAGCAGTAATGGATTGGCCACAACTAACCAGTGTTTCAGAAGTAAGAAGCTTTCTAAGCTTAGCTAGTTATTATCGTAAGTTTGTAAAAGACTTTTCTCAGATAGCTTTGTCTTTAACCAGACTAACTCAGAAATCAGTTAAATTTAATTGGAGTGATGAGTGTGAAAACAGTTTTCAAAAATTGAAGAATTGTTTGGTGACATCACCAGTGTTAGCACTCCCAGAAGGAAGTGAAGGATTTCAGGTGTACAGTGATGCTTCATTTCAAGGACTGGATTGTGTACTTATGCAGCATGGTATCGCCAGTTGCGGCCTCATGAGAAAAATTATCCAATTCATGACCTGGAGCTTGCGGCGATAGTATTTGCTTTAAAATTATGGCGACATTATCTCTATGGTGCAAAATGTGAAGTGTACACTGATCATCAGAGTTTGAAATATATCTTTACTCAAAAGGAGTTGAACTTGAGGCAAAGGCGGTGGTTAGAATTGATCAAAGATTATGAATTACAAATTATTTATCACCCTGGTAAAGCAAATGTTGTAGCGGATGCATTAAGTAGAAAGGCTAATTTGAGTAGAATAACTCTTAATCGAGTTGATATACAGTTGATATTTGATATGGAGAGATTGTCTTTAACAAGAGTTAAAGAAGGAGGAATAATGTACTTGAATCAGTTAGTGGTGAGACCTGATTGGCTTCAACAAGTAATAGATGGGCAGAAAGAAGATCCTAATTGTAAGAAGATTATTGAGAAGATAAAGAATGACCCGCAATCTGAATTTAGGTTTGATGATCGCGGTGTTTTAAAATATCAAAATAGGATCTGTATACCAAAAATAAGTGACTTCAATAAGCAATATTACAGGAAGCCCATAGTTCAAAGTATACTATTCATCCAAGTGAAACAAAAATGTATCATGATCTGAAACAAGTAGTGTGGTGGCCTGGACTAAAGAAAGATGTGGTGGAAGTGATCAAAAAGTGTGTACCATGCCAACAAGTAAAAAGTGAGCACCAGCAACCAGGTGGACTACTACAACCCTTACCAATTTCTACTTGGAAATGGGAAGAGGTGGCGATGGATTTCGTTGTGGGTTTGCCAAGATCTCAACGAGGTAATGATGCTATTTGGGTAGTAGTAGATCGATTAACAAAATCTGCTTACTTTTTTCCTATGAAGACCACAGATTCTACAGATAAATTAGCAAAAATATATGTCGATCAAATAGTGAGACTTCACGGTGTGCCCACAGCTATTATTTCAGATAGAGATTCAAAGTTTATATCACATTTTTAGAAGAAACTGCATAAAACATTTGGCACAAATCTGAAGTTTAGCACAGCTTTTCATTCGCAAACAGATGGGCAAACAGAAAGAACTATACAGACGTTGGAGGATCTATTACGTCTTTGTGTATTAGATTTTGGTGGAAATTGGGAAAGCCATATTCCGTTAATTGAGTTTGCTTATAATAATAGTTATCAGGCCAGCATTGGTATGGCACCTTACGAAGCATTGTATGGCAGGAGATGTCAATCACCATTATGTTGGTACGAAGGCAGTGATCGAGCTCTACTTGGGCCTCAGCTAATAGATGACACTACAGAAAAGATAAAGAAGATTAGAGAAAGATTATTATCTGCTCAAGATAGACAAAAGAAATACTATGACTCACATCATAGAAAAGTTGAATTTCAAGTGGGTGATCAGGTATTTTTGAAAGTTAGCCCAATGAGAGGTATTGCTAGATTCGGTAGAGCAAGCAAGCTAAATCCACGCTATGTGGGACCATTCGAGATCATTGAAAAAATTGGAGTAGTCGCTTATCGACTAGCTTTACCATCCCAGATGTCCGGGATATATGATGTGTTTCATGTATCTATGTTAAGAAAGTTTGTCTCTGATCCAACAAAGGTGATTAATTTTGAACCAAAAGTGCTAGAGTTAAGATCTGATTTGAGCTATAAGGAGAAACCAATGAAGATCTTAGCTAAGGATGTGAAAAGACTGAGAAATAAAGATATCCTCATGGTAAAAGTGCTTTGGAGCAATCAGAAAGAACGTGAAGCCACCTGGAAGATTGAAGCTGATATGATGAAATCACATCCTAAAGTTTTTCTAGAATTTCGAGGACGAAATTCTTTATAAGAAGGGGAGAATTGTAACGCTCAGGTATTTTTATTAATTTAAAAAAAAAAAATCGATTTGTTATATTTATTATATTTAATTAATTTAGAATAATAATTAATTTGAATTCATTTGAAATTCGAATAAGTATTAAAGAGGAATTGATTTAATTAATTATTATAAATTTTCATCCTTATCCTTTAGGAGATATGACTAAGCCCATTAAAATAACTTGGAATCTAATAACGAAGAAAGGGCAATTTAGTCTTTGGTAATCTGATTAATTAATTAATTAAGAGCCTAAAATATGGAGAGATTTAAGGAAAAAAATATTTTTACCGTTTCGTCTCTCCCGTACTTGGTACCGCCGGCCCTAAGGAGAGAGAGGGAGTGTTCGGCCAAAGGAAGAGGGGAGGAGGAGAAGAAATTAAGGCGATTTTGCAAAATTCTCTCCCGTGGTCATCTCGAATCGTCGACAACGTGAAGATAGATCGTTTCGAAGCCTAAGGAGGGGAGATTCGGAGGATTTCGGCGAGGATTCTAAAAAAATTTGTCAGAGATTTCGTCATGGTGAATAAGAGGTAGGCGTACAATGATGCTTATAGTATATAAATTCAAAATTAAATTTAACTTGTAATTATTTTGTTAAAATACACATATGATAAGTTATTTACTGATTTCTTCGAGTTAATAATAATTATATTAAATTCTTTGAAATTTATGTATCGGCAAAGATGCATGATAGGATGTAATAGAATAATAGATAAATTATAATTTCCTGTGTGCCTGTGAATTATCGAACAGTGTGATTATAAATGTATATATATATATATATATATATATATATTATAATTTGTTATAAGAAAATTATTAAAATATTAAATATATTCATACAGGAAATAAAATGAATGATTAAAGAGATATTTGATTTATTTTATTATAATTATTGTGATGTGACGATTAAGTTTATTTTACCCAGAGGTGATTATAATTTAAATGAATGCCAATAACAACATATAGGTGAAAAATTGACAAATTCTAATTGTGATGGTGATATTTGTATACTTTTAAATGAAATGATAGATATAAAAATTATATATATAATTTAAATATTAGGAATTTCATGATAGTCACTCCTGCCTGCTCGAGCTATGATTTGATTGTCAATGACCTTGAGGTGACATTGACTTTGAATTGATAAATTCCACGAGGTAATAAAATCCATGAAGTGAAAATGCCACGAGGTGATAAAGGCAATGGAAGTGACATTATGAGTATTCCAGAGTCCTTAAAGTAATGATATGTGATAATTAAAAATATGCACTGTTTATTTATTTCTGTATTTTGATACATGTTCGTAATTTTTTGTAATATCTAATTGTATCGTTGTGATATCATTGATCGTGTACATAAGATGTTATATAAAATTGTGATTGCATGCTTATTCGATGTATCTTATTTTAATCTGGTGGGCGGAGTTTGCCTTCTCAGTCCATGTTGTTTGGGACTGACGCCATTTTATGGCAGGGACTGCAGAACTAAGTGATGCACAAGAGAAAGGGGGTCGTGATGGAGAGAAACCATAGAACGAGCTAGGATATTATCTTTTATTTAGTTTGTTTTTTAATCATGAACATTTGAATGGTGTAGCTGATATGATGAGATTTATATTCGATGTTGACCTAGATGTTTGTATCTCTACTTATGATAGAGACTTATGGTGATTGGTTTTAAATATTTGATGTTTAATTTTTTTTTATTTTTATTATTCCTAGCTAACTTTGATTGTTCTCTTTATCACAACGTCACAATCCTGATTTATTGTGGTCTAGTTCGTATATATGTATTAATTACAGAAGACTATAATATATTGGGGTGTGACAGTTGAAGACCAAAATTCAAACCTGCAAGCTCGAATGTTGAAGCTCGAACCCAAAGCTTAAGGACCAAATCCCGAAGTCACAACTACCAAAGTCTGAAGCTCAAATTCTAAAGCCAAAGCCTGAACAACCGAAGCCCAAACCACTAAAAACTAAGTCTAAAGGCCAAAGCCTGATGTCCTAAGCATAAAGGCGAATGCCCAAGGCCAAAGCCCAAAGCCCAGAAACCAAAGCCTGGACAAAGGGTCATGCCCAAAGCCCGAAGGCCCATGCAAGAAGCCTAAAACTTGAAGTCCTAAGCCCAAGCCCGTGACCAAAGCCCAAGCCCGTGACCAAAGCCCATGCTTGATGCCAAAATTCCAAAAGCCTAAAGACAATTTGCAAAACCAAAGCTTGAAGGTCCATGCCCAAATTCTAGAACCCGAAGCCCAAAGTTCGAAGGCTAAATCCCAAACCCCCAAGCCTGAAGCTTAAATCCCAAAGCCCAAAGGCCCAAGCTCAAAGTCCGATGCTTGATGCCTAAAAATCAAAGGACCAAGCCCAATGTCGAAACCCAAAGCCCAAAGCCCCAGGCCAAAAGCTAATGGCTGAAAGCCTAAAGCCCATAGCCTGAAACCCGAAACAAATATATAGTAGGAAGCACAAAGCATGTCCCAAGCACATAGAGGGTTCAAGGTTTAGGATTAGGCCATCAAGATCCGAGCTTCACGTATGGGCTTTTGCTCTTTGGGCTTCAAACTTCAGGCTTGGGCATTTGGGCTATAGGCTTTGTGCCTTTTATTTTAGGCTTGGGCCTTTCGCCTTTGAGTTTAATGCTTAGGGATTTGAGCTTGGGACTTCGGGCTTAGTCTTTCAGTATTTAGGGTTCAGGCTTTGGGCTTTGCAATTCAAGCTTATGCATTCAGTCGTTGTGCTTCGGTCTTCAAGCTTGGGCCTTTGGGATTCGAGCTTCGTATTTAGGTCTTGTGTTCAAGTTTTTGGCTTCAGGCTTAGGAATTTGGGCTTCTGCTTCAGCCATTCACCTTCAGCCTTCGAGCTTCAGGCTTCGGGCTCCGGTCTTCTGGTTTTGGTCTTCAAGCTAGTTGAAGCTTCATGCTTAGGCCATCAGGATTTGAGGCGCATGGTCTTTTGCGCATTGTGTTTTAAGCTTCATGCTTGGGCATTTGGGTTTGAGGCTTCATTCTTTTTTTTTAAACTTCAGCCTTTGGCATATGTGTTTGAAGCTTCGAGATTTTAGCTTCAGCTTTGGGTTTAGTCTTTTGGTATTTGGGGTTCAGGCTTCAATCTTTGGCCTTCGAACTTTGGGCTTTAGGATTCAAACTTAGGCCTTCGGCTTGGGCTTGGGCTTTCTGGCATTAGGTTTTGGGCTGAACCTTTATGCTTTTAGCTTTGGCGTTGGGCCTTTGGACTTGGAACTGTGTGCTTTGGGATGTAAAACTCTAGTTTCGGGCTTTACGCTTTGAGCTTTAGGCTTTGGGCATTGAGCTTTGGGGTTCAAGTTTCAAACTTCAAGCTTGGGGCTTCGAGCTTTGAGATTTAAGCTCAGGCTTCAGGGTTTAGGCTTTGGCCTTTGAATGTTGGGCTTCATGTTCTAGGATTTGGGCAAGGACCTTCGGGCTTTTGGTTTTGCAGCATCGGTCTTCAGGCTTTAGGATTCAGGCATCAAGCTTGGGCCTTCTGGTTGAGGTAGTAGGCCTTGGTCAGTTGGGCTTTGAGCTTGGGACTGCAACCTTCAGGCTTCCAGCGTGGGCCTTCGGGCTTTGGCCATGACCCTTTGGGCTTAGGCTTCGGCATTGAGCTTCAGGCTTCGAGGTTGGTCATTCGTCTGTCAAACTTTGGCCTTCGGGATTTGGCCATCACGCTTCAAGATTTAGGCTTGGTGTTTAGTGGATTGTGTTTTGATTTTACGAATTTAGCCTTTTGATTTTGGAACTAAGGGTTTGTCCTTTAGGCTTTGTGGTACGAGTTTTAGGCTTTAGGATTTGAGCATTAGACTCCGAGAATTGTGCTCAAGTCTTGGGGCTTCAGGATTTGGCTTCGCAATTTGAGCCTTAAGCTTTGTGTTTGAGCTTCGACCTTCAAGCTTTCAAGCATGGTCTTGGGCCTTTGAACTTTCGGCGTTGAGCTTTTGGCCTTTGGGCTTCGAGCTTCAGGCTTGAGCATTCGAGCTTCGGACTTGAGCCTTCGATCTTAGGCCTTCTGGCTTAAAGCTCAGGCCTTCAAGCTTTTGGCTTCAAGCTTAGGTCTATAGGCTTCTGGCTTTGGCCATCATGCTTTGAGCCTCGAGGTTTGGGCTTTGGGCTTTTGGCTGGGGTTGTGGGCTTGGGTTTTCTGATCTCAGATGTTAGGCTTACACCTTTAAGCTTGGAGGTTTGAGCTTTGGGCTTCAATTTTTGGTCTTGTGGCTTCGGGCATGGGCCTTCAGGCTTTCGGCTTTAGGTTTAAGAATTTGGGCTTCTAGCTTCGGCCTTCCAGCTTCAGGCCTCGAGCAACGGTCTTTGGGCTTCAGTCTTCATGCTTGCACAAATAGAGTTCAAGCGTTGGCCATCACGATTTGAGCTTCAGGCATGGGATTTTGCGCTTTGGGCTTCAAGCTTTGAGCTTGAGCATTTGGGCTTTAGGCTTCATGCTTTGTATTTTGGGCTTGGGTCTTTGGCCTTTGAGTTTGAATCTTCAGGATTTGAGCTTTGGGCTTTGGGCTTAGACTTTTTGTGTTTGGGGTTCAGGATTAGGGCTTCGGCCTTCGAACTTCATGCTTCAGGGTTCAGCCTTCTAACTTCGTGCTTTAGGCTTCAGCCTTCGAACTTCATGCTTCAGGCTATGACTTTTGGCTTAGACCTTTTGGCTTTAGGCTTCAGCATTGGGCCTTTGGCCTTTGGCCTTTGAACTTTGTGGTTTTGGCTATAAGATCCTGGAATTGGGCTTTAGGCTTTGGGTTTTGGGCTTTGGGTAATGAGCTTTAAGCCCGGGCCATCAATGTTTAGGCTTCTAGCTTCGGACTTTGAGCTTGGGCATTCAGGCTTTGGGATTTAAGCTTTAGGCTTCGGGAATTGTGCTTGGGTCTTTGGGCTGTAGGATTGATCTTTGGGATTAAGGCCTTAAACTTTCGGTTCGAGCTTCGACATTTGAGCTTTCGAGCTCTGTCTTGGGTGTTTGTGTTGAGCTTTTGGGCCTCGGGCTTCGAGCATGTCCATTCGAGTTTCGGTCGATAGCCTTCGAGTTTAGGCCATCTAGCTTGGAGCTCAGGCCTTCAAGCTTTCTTAGGTCTTTGGGCTTTGGGCTTGGGCTTTGGGCTTGGGCTTTGGGCCTGGGCTTTGGGCTTTGGACTTTGGACCTAGGCTTTGGGCCTTGGCCTTCTAATCTCGGGCGTTAGGCTTGGACCTTCAAGCTTGTGCCTTTGGGCTTTGGGTTTCGAGCTTCGAGTTTAGGCCATGTGGCTTAGCCCTTCAGACTTTTGGCACGAGTTTAAGAATTTGGGCATCTAGCTTCGACCATGGGCCTTCAGTTTTCGAGATTCAAGCTTCGAGATACGGTCTTCGAGTGACAATTTTCAAGTTATCACATAGCGGGTTCAATTTTCAGGCTTAGGCAAACCAGATTCGAGCTTCCGGCATGGGCATTTTTACTTTGGGCTTTACAGTTTAGGCTTGGGCATTTGGGCTTTGGGCTTTGGGTATTGAGCTTTAGGTCTGGGCCATCAATGTTTTGGCTTAGAGATTCGAACATTGAGTTTGGGCATTCAGGCTTTGGGATTTAGGCTTTAGGCTTCGAGAATTGTGCTTGGGTCTTTGGGCCATAGGATTGGTCTTTGGGATTCAGGCCTTAAACTTTGGGTTTGAGCTTCGACATTCGAGCATTCGGGCTCTGTCTTGGGTTTTTGACCTTTTGGTGTTAAGCTTTTGATCCTCGGGCTTCGAGCATGTCCATTCGAGTTTCGGTCGATAGCCTTCGAGTTTAGGCCTTCTGGCTTGGAGCTCAGGCCTTCATGCTTTCTTAGGTCTTTGGGCTTTGGGCCTAGGTCTTTGGGCTTTGGGCCTAGGTCTTTGGGCTTTGGGCCTAGGCTTTTGGCTTTGGGCCTGGGCTTTGGGCCAGGGCCTTCTGATCTCGGGCGTTAGATTTGGACCTTCAATTTTTGGTCTTTTGGGCTTTGGGTTTCAAGCTTCGAGTTTAGGCCATGTGGCTTGGCCTTTCAGACTTTTGGCACGGGTTTAAGAATTTGGGCATATAGCTTCGGCCATGGGCCTTCGGCCTTCAAGATTCAGGTTTGGAGATATGGTCTTCGGGTGACAATTTTCGAGTTTGCACAAAGTCGGTTCAATTTTTAGGCTTAGGTCATCATGATTCGAGCTTCCGGCATGGGCGTTTTCGCTTTGCGCTTTACAGTTTAGGCTTGGGCATTTGGGTTTTAGGCTTTAGCATTTAGCGTTCAACATTGGCCCTTTGGCTTTCGCACTCTGCACTTCTGGTTATAACTTTCTGGATTCGAGCTTGAGGTATTATGCTTTGGGCTTTGGGCATTGATCTTTGGGCCTGGACCTTCGATGTTTAGGCTTCGAGCTTCGGACATCAAGCTTGGGCACTTAGGCTTTGTGATTTAAGCATCAAGTTTGAGGGTTTAGGCTTTGGCCTTCAAACTTTGGGCTTCGGGTTCTAGGCCTTGGGCCTGGATCTTCAGGCTTTAGTACTGCAATTTCGGTGTTTGTGCTTTCGAATTCAGGCATCAAAGCTTTCGGTCATCGGATTTGGGCCTAGGACTTCAAGATTTAGGCTTCCGGCATGGGCGTTTGAACTTTGGGCCTCGGGCATGACACTTTGGCTTTGGGCTTCGGGCTTTGGGCCTAGACCATTAGGCTTTAGCATTTAGGCTTGGTCTTTAGTGGTTTGGGCTTTGATTTTCAGGCTTTGGCCTTTCGATTTTCAGGCTTCAGGATACGGTCTTCAGACTTCAGTGTTCATGCTTGCACATAGAGGTTTCAAGCATCAGGCTTAGACCATCCGGGCTTAGTCTTTCAGTATTTGGGGTTCAGGCTTCGGGCTTGGGCCTTGGAACCTTCGGCTTCACGATTCAAGCTTAGATGTTCGGTTATTGGGCTTCAGTCTTCGGGCATGGGCTATCAGGCTTCAGCATTGGGCCTTTGGCCTTCGGACTTTGTGCTTTGAGCTACAAGTTTTGGATTTGGGCTTTAGGATTTGGGCTTTGGTCTTTGAGCTTTGGGCCTAAGGACTTGATCATCTGAAATATCGTGGCCGACATTTGTACTTGAGGCAAGGGCTGACCTCCGTTAAAGTGACAGATCTTAGTGGGAAGCGAAGGCACTCTGCTTAGAGGGGACCTGTATCATGAGCAGATAGCAGAGACTGCCCTAAGGTTACGAGCAGGCCTCCACATCTTCCGCTAGCTGGATGGGTTTATGGAAGGGTTCCAAATGTATGTAGGAGACCCCGCTTGTCAAGCGTAACTAGGCTCAGTGACCGTTGTATATGCAAAGTTAGTTATGACCAATCATCATGTATGAGGTCCAGAGCCTCGGGTACGATGGTCGAGATTTGAGGTTGAAATCATACCTGAGCGATAGTCATTAGGTTGATATGAATACCCCAATATAATTTAATAGGTGTAAGATTCATTGTCACGAGAACCTCGGAGTTTAAGATATAATTTCTGGGGCAGCTTAAAGAAATCCAGATACACTTTGGAAAAACCCAGATATCCATTAATAAAGAATGTTCCTGAACTTGTCAATTGAATCCGTATAATAAATTCCTGCATGAATCTGTATAATGAATCTTGTATAGTGGGTATGACGAAGAGCTGCTGCTAGGGATCAGGCGTAAAATTTCTTTAGATCATCCTCACTCCAAGTTTTGGGGAGTTGGATGCCTTCAGAAGTCATAAGATAGTATGCGTTTGGTCCAGCAACCTCGCGCATGATGTAAGGGTCTTCCCAGTTAGCCTCGAGCTTGGGGACCCCCAAGTTGCTGCCAGTAAGAAGCCTCCGTTTGAGTACCAAATTTTCTTGAACGAAAGTCCTGGGGTTAACCTTGCGGTTGAAATACCTTTCAACCTGGCGCTTGTGTTCCAGGTGCTTGTGTTCCAGGCGCTTGAGTGCGGCTAACTCTCTTTTCTGTTCCAAGAGGTCTAGATTGACACATCGCGAGTCATCGTTTTCGCCCATCCAGGTTTGCAGATTTTCGAGATTGAAGTTGGCTGCGGTTTCTACCCTGGGGGAGTAGTGCTCTAACTCAGCTGGTATGACCGCGTCCATCCTGAACGAAAGGGAGAAAGGGGACTCCTGAGTAACCTCGGAAGGGGCTGTATTGTAAGCCCAGAGAGCGCCTAATAGTTCTTCTAGCCAGCGGGTTTTGGCGCCATCAAGACATTTCTTCAAGATACTCAGGATATTTTTGTTAGCGGCCTCTGCCTGCCCGTTGGTGTGAGGGTGCCAGACGGATGCATACTTGAGATTGATCTGGTGTCTGTCACAGAAGTCATGGATTTGCTGATTAGCGAACGGCGTACCGTTGTCTGTGATAATCGCCATCAGTATGTCGTATCTGCAGACGATGTTGGCCCATAAGAAATTTTCGATGTTTTGAGCAGTGGGATGAGTAAGTAGCTTAGCTTCAATCCACTTTGTGAAGTAGTCAACAGCTACTAGTATCCACTTGTAGTTCCTCATAGCCGTAAGAATTGGGCCCAGGAAGTCCAGCTCCCAAATAGCGAAGGGACAAGATGAATTGATGGGTTTGAGATAACCGGCGGGCTGCCAGGTCGACATCCTCGGCTTCTGCAGCGGCGGCGAAGAAGCGGTGGTGTAATCCCGGAGGCTCTCTTTCTTGCCTTGCTTGATGTTGGCGAGCACCATGTCGGAGACAACCATCCGGGTCCGACCGATGAAACGGCAATCAGCTCCCACTTCAAGTGTTCATAGGAGGAGATATGACCCCTGGGCAGCTTGATGAACCAGCTAAATGCCGCCGCTTTCAAAGTGTTGGCCAGAAGATGGCACTTAGTGGCTTCATCCGGCTAGCGATAACGGACTGCGGCCTCAAACCCCTGAATGTGCTCACGGGGGTCGGTAGCGCCTCTGTAGGCCTCAAGCCTGGGCGGCCTGAAGTCCTCTGGGATTGGGGCCAGCCGGATGGCGTCGGTAAAAGGAGCATTGCCATCCCTTGGTCCAAAGAAGGGGTCAGGCCCATGATGAGGGGCCTGAGCGCCTTGAAAGAGGGGATCTCTTCTGGCAAGGAAAGGAGGGAAAGCAGGTAGAAGGAAAGCAAGCTGTGGTAGCGGACATGGTGGAAGAGGATTCTGGTGAACCTCCTGGGGACGAAAGGGGCATTTGGGCAGTTGAGAGGAGCCAGACGTGTAAATGAAAGGCGCTACGACAGGAAGCACGAGAGTAGGAGCCTCAGCGGCAGGAAGAGGGGGTACAGGGGCCACTGCTACTGGCGGAAGAAATTCTGGGGCCGCCGCAGTCGGCGGAAGAGGTGCAGGTACCGCCGCGACAGGCGGGATAGGAGTAGGGGCCGCCACGACCGGCGGGAGAGGAAGTACTACACATACTGCCTGAGTTTGCCTGAGAATCACGGCCTGTTGGGCTGTGAGGTACAATGGTTGAGAGAGAGGTTAGGATCATACCTGGGTAATAGGTAATAGGTTGATGAATACCTCAATATGATTTAATAGATGAGATCCAACATTACAAGAACTCCTGAATCCAAGATATAACCTCTCAGACAGTATGAAAGAAATCTGGATACGTTTTAAAAGAACCCAGATGTCTATTAATAAAGAGTCCCTAAATTCGTTGATTGAATCCATGTAATAAGGTCCTAAGTGAATCTGTAGAAAGTATTTTCATGTAGGGAGAATAAAATGGTTTGACATTTTGAATCAGACATAAAATTTCTTTAGATCATCTCTGCTCCAAGTTCTGGGAGTTGAGTGCTATCAGAGGTTATGAGATAGTATGCGTTAGGTCCAGCAACCTCACGCACGATGTATGGGTCTTCCCAGTTGGGCTCAAGTTTGGGGACTCCCAAGTTGCTGCCAGTGAGGAGTCGTCGCTTGAGCACCAAGTCTCCTTGAACGAAGGCTCTGGGTTAACCTTGCGGTTGAAATATCGTTCAACCCGACGCTTGTGCTCCAGGCGTTTGAGCGCTGCTAGCTGTCTTTTCTGCTCCAAGAGGTCTAGATCGACCCATCGTGAATCATCATTTTCATTCACCCAAGTCTGTAGGTCTTTGGGATCGAAGTTAGCTGCAGCTTCTACTCTGGGGGAGGGTGTTCGAGCTCAACCGGTATGACAGCGTCCATTCCGAAGGATAGAGAGAAAGGTGACTCTTGAGTGACTTCGAAAGGAGCGGTATTGTAAGCCCAAAGAGCACCTGGTAACTCATCTGGCCAACAGGCTTTGGCGCCGTCGAGGCGCTTCTTCAAAATATTCAGGATGTTTTTGTTAGCAGCTTCTGCCTGCCCATTAGTATGAGGGTGCCAGACGGACGCATACTTGAGGTTGATCTGATGTTGGGCACAGAAGTCGTAAATCCACTAGTTGGCGAATAGGGTGCCGTTATCTATGATGATCACCCTTGGCACGCCATATCTGCAGACGATGTTAGCCCATAGGAAGCTTTCGACGTTCTGCGCAATGGGTTAAGTAAGTGGCTTGGCTTCAATCCACTTTGTAAAATAGTCGACAGCAACCAGTATCTATTTGTAGTTCCTCGTGGCGGTAGGCATTGGGCCTAAGAAGTCCAGCCCCCAAACAACGAAGGGCCAAGATGAGTTGATAGGCCTGAGATATCCGGCAGGTTGTCTTTGCATGTCAGCATAGTACTGGCACTGAAAGCACTTTTCGATGAACGTCTGGGCGTCCTTGTGGATATTAGGCCAGAAGAATCCCTAGCGTAGGATTTGCATGACCAAACTTCGGCCATTCCCTTTGTGCACATCCTCCATAACTTCTTGAGCTTCTTCAGGCCTCAACATTTGGTGAGGGGCCTGGCATAAGACCTCCTGTAGAGTTCTTCATCGATGAGGACGTATTTGGCGCTGTCAAGCCTTAGTTTTTCGCTTCTTGACTGTTATCGGGCTGCATCCCCTCCTACCTCGATATCTCGATGGCAAACAGTAGTAGGGTCAATGCTAAAGAGAATATTGATTGTCCTGACGACAGTAGGATAAGGACGCCCAGGCTGGCTGGGGCCTTGAGATGTTGGAGCTTTAGTAGTAGCCCCAGTATCTTCGGGGGCCTTCCCCTTCTAGGCAGTGTTGAAGGTTGGCGCCATCTGCATGAGCTCCTCGAGCTTGCCCTGATCCGCTAGTTTGTCGAGCAGAGCCCTGATGCCTCGGCATTTGTGAAGTCTGTGCCCGTAGTTCCTGTGGAACTCACAATAATTATCAGGGTCTAGTCCAGCTGGAGGCGCCGGCTCGGGTCCGGCAGGCCAGATCCAACCTTATTTGACGGCCGCCGCATAGACTTCAGGAAGCGGTCGAGAGAAGTGCTTCTGGTGTTGGTGGTGTCGCGGTTTCCCCTCATCTTGACCACGACCCTTGGTCATATGCATCCTCGTGCCCGGGGGTTCATTGCCCTGATGTTTCCTCATCTTCTCCTGTCTGGCTATGGAAACGTTGGGGGGGAGAGGACTCAGCATCCTCGAGGAGCATGATTTGGCTGGCCCTTGCCACCAGCTCTGGGTAGCTCTGAGGCTTGGCCAGCTGCAGCGATTTAGACAGATCCCCAACCATGAGTCCCCTTCGAAAATTGTGCATGGCCATCGCAGGGTCGACATCTTCAGCTTCTACCGCAGTAGCAAAGAAGCGGTCAGTGTAATCCCGGAGGCTTTCCTTCTTGCCTTGCTTAATGTTGGCGAGCACCATGTCGGAAACAACCATTCGGGTTCGGCCAATGAAACGGGCGATCAGCTCCCATTTTAGGTGTTCATAGGAGGAGATGTGGCTCTTGGGGAGCTTTATAAACCAGCTGAATGACACTTCCTTTAGGGTGTTTGCCAAGAGGTGGCACTTGGTGGCCTCATCCGGCTGTCTATAGCGGACCGCCGCCTCAAACCCTTGTACATGCTCGCGGGGGTCGGTCGCGCCTTTATAAGTTTCAAGCCTAGGTGACCAGAAGTCTTCTGGGACTGGGGCCAACCGGATGGCGTCGGCAAAAGGAGCATTGCTGTCCATTGGACCGAAAAAAGGGTCCAGCTCGTGACGAGTGGCCTAAATGCCTGGAAAGAGAGGGTCTCTTCCTGCAAGGAAAAGAGGGAAGGAGGTGAGAGAAAAGCAGGCTGTGGTAGAGGACATGGTGGAAGTGGAGTTTGGCGAGCCTCCTGCAGATGGAAAGGGCGTTTGGGTAGCCGAGAAGAGTCAGACGACTGAACAGAGGGTACCGCGGCCAGCGGGACAGGAGGCGCAAGAGCTGCCTCAACCGGAAGGAAAGCTGCAGGTACCACCGCTACCGGCAGAACAAGATCACGGGCCACCTCGACCGGCGGAAGAGGTGCAGGAGCCGCCGCTGCTAGTGGAGAAGGGAGTACTGCTGCGCAAACTGGCTGAGTCTACCTGAGGATTACGGCCTGTTGGGCTGTGAAGCCAGTGATCAGGTCAGTGAGATTTGCCAGCATCCCCTGAAGTTCTGAGATGCGGGTACCCCTGGAGGATGAAGCAGATTCGGCGCGGCGCCGAGAAGTTGAGGCTGAAGCTCTGTCGTCCGGTGCTCAAACAGAAGGTTCACCTGCATGTGTACTGTGGGCGGCAGAGTTGGTTCTGCGCGTTCTAGCCACCATCTTCCCAGTGTCTCAATGAAAGCACTAGAAGATGTTGACGTAGGATGTGGGGGATCCCGAGAAACACCAAAAAAGAAAAAGAGTCCTGAGAGACGGCGATACTCAGAAGGATAAGCCTGTTAATTAGAGCTTAAGAAAGAGCAACACACAGAGGCTTAAGGTAGTTCAGGGAAGAAATCCCTTATGTCCACCGTGCGATCAGTGAAGAGATTTCACTAAGAAAAAATATAGCCGAGAGGGCTAGTACAATGCTTAGGAAAGGAGAGAGGGGGAGAGAGAGAGAGAGAGAGCTCCTCGGTTGGGGCTCTAATACAGTGAGAATGGGAGAGTTGTCTATGTCCTAACAGTTGTTCTTCCTTCCGGACCTCTGCTTCTTGAAGACTGTTTAAGAGTATTTGTAGGCGACAGATTGTATAGCTTTGTCCTGGTTTTCCGGAGGAAAGGAGGTGAATAAACTCTGGGCTTGCGCAGCTTGTCGGCCGCCGGGGGGACCAAAAGCAGCAAAAAGAGGGTGCTAACTTTTAATATTGGTACTACCTCTGGGTATCCTTGACGGCTGGAGCGTGCGGATCCTTGATTTGCATTCTTAGAAAAAAAAGGTATTTTGTACGGGGAACGGCGCGGTCGGGCCATGCTGAATGTGACGGGCATAGTTGCGTAACATCATCCTCGATGTTAGCAGGGATGGCCCTGGCTCGTCGGGGACGAGGCTTTGACTAACCCCTCATGGCCGAGGTTTGACCAAGGTCTGAAACTTGTGAAAACAGATGAATGAGTTAGTAAATAAATAAATGTTAAATGCCAGCTCGGCGCCACATGTGCAGCAGGGATGCAGCGCTGGAACCACGTATTAACAGATATATCGCATATGCACGAGAATGAAATATAAATCATAGGCCACATAAAATAAAACTTTTAAAATTGAAAATATTTTTACTTTTTTAAAATAAATAGCATGAACTTTGATGACTTTAAAAGAAAAAAAAACAAAATAAAATCGGTTGTTCATTAACGTACATTAAAATTAATTTTATAAATTATATCATACAAATATCAATATTAAATTAATAATAATTTAAATTTTATACTAGCATAAAATTAGCTTTATTTCAAAAAGCTACCTCAGTTTCCAATACTTCACAAATTTTTTAAAAAAAAAACAATTATATATCACTAAAATTTAACTATTTTACATATTTAATTCCTAAATCTTTAATATTATATATTCACTATAAAAATCATAAAAATTATTATCCTCATTACATATATATATCATAACTTTATGACATAAATTATATATGAATTACAATTTTCATGACATATATATAATATTAAAATTTTAATCATCAAATATATAAAAAAATTAAATTTTAACAATATGCAAATAATTTTTTCTAAATTATCAGCAGTTTAAACAACCCCACAGACAACCAACTAGCAATAACTTGCAGTAATTTCCATAACAAAACTTCTATCAAAAGAGAAAAAAAATCCATAACAAAACAGAAGGAAGATTTTATAGGCAATTATTTAAACTTTTGCATGTCTTCTCAACTGAAGCAAGCACAAAACCAGAGTAAAACCCTGTTCACAATGAACCCTCATTAAATAAAAAGAAAACTACAAACTCTGAGCATAATAATAACAATTTCATTAATGATAATTTAAGATTTGATGTGATCTCATATTCATAGTTTTCCATTGACATCTAAATCGGCACTCAACTTAAGCCCATCATGCTGAGACCACAACTTCTAAATATATTGATCAATTATTGAAACTGCATAGCAGAACTCGAACATATTCTGCCACAATACTGGATGAACGTTCCAGTAATTGCCGACTATTTAGCATGGCCTGAAAGGATTCTGCTAAAATTATCGATTCACCGGTATCTAAAATCTAGGTAGTTCTATTCTCTACTTTCCATTGAACTTATCCATAGCTTCCAAACACAGTTTAAGAAGACCTACTCGATGTCATCGATCCAATCGCCATAAATCCTACTAATCCTGTCGGGCCCTTTCCATTTCTGAACAGGCCTTTGCACCTGTCTCTGGTTCACAATGGTTGACCTTTGTGAAGGAACACCAACATGAAAAACATCGGCATGGGGAGCCAAATTGTTGGACGCCACAGCCGCATCAGTTGTCTTCGTGGTTGCGCCAGCCTGTCTGGAGTCCGGGGCTGCAGATAAAGCATCTCTGGCATCCACCTCTACCAGCTTTCCGCCGTATTTGTGGAGTTCTGCAACCATAAATGAAACCAATATCACACTCTTTATCACGTGAAGTATAAATATAGCTAGAGTGCAAAGGAAAAGTGCATTATAATCAAGACCAACATAGTTCCTTCAATTAGTCAATGCCCCCGCCAGCTGGGAAAACTTATAATAGAAAACTATATCCATTTTCAATAGTTTTTCATCATAATGAGAACTTATTGCATGCGGCGAGTGAACCACATCAGCAGTTCGCTTGCCAAGCACGTCGAGTCATGCAGATGAGTGGGCCCTGTCGCATCATAAACGGTGTTAAGAAGCCGAATGCCTGGATGGACTGTTCAATTGGCCAACCGAATAGTCCGTCAAACAATCGAATCGTCTGGTTCGCCAATCAGAACGTGTGGTTGGTGTGATAGGATAGTCTGTTCAGCTAACAGATCAGGCAGGTATTCAAGCAGGCATCCATCCAAAAAATAGATATAATTTGAGATCAAGTAGGTATCAATTGGAAAAGATGTAGGTACATGTGATACCTACTATTCTGAATAGATACTCACCTAATTTCAAGTTATACCTACATTTTTTGACAAATACCTACTTAATCTAGTAGTATAGCAGATCATCTGATTGGCATGACTGGACGATCCAATTTTCTAAACTCAAACGGTCCGTCTGGGTGCTTGGCATCTTAACGTCATTTACAGCATTCTGTGTGAGACGACCCTCTCACCTACGTGGTATGGCGTGATTAGTGAGCGAACCACGTCACCGCACGCAATAATTTTTCCATCATAATAGGCCCAGTTCAACTCACATTTTGGCTGAGTAAGACAATCCCATTGTCCAATACCACCACATCTTTTTAGAAAGATATACATGCAAGTTGAAACCATTGCATACTAATGACCCATCATATTAGCTTCCATAATTCTCGAAAACCCTTGATTAAGAAGTTGACCAGAAAAGGAAGTCTAAAATATAAGCCATGGCATAATGGTTCCCAAACTTTAATACAGAGTAACAAATATCTTGATCATGCACAGGACAAAAATGAATCCATATAACAAAGTTATATTGATGTCTGAAAATCAGGTAATAAACCCTCATGCTTAGTATCAACGCCATTTGGAGATACAATGACCTAGAGAAGTAAAAACAGATGTTAATTTTTATGTCCATGATACGCACTTACCTAAAACTCTGTTTTCTGGTGTAATTTGAGCAGTGCGTGGATTCTAAAAGTTTGAATGTAAGTGAATGATCTTTAAGTACCTAAACATTCTGCACAAGCAACAAGAAGTGCAAATAGTTTTTACATTGCTTTACTCTTCTATAGACCAGATCAAGATGAAAGAAATCTCCATTTGAGGGATCCAAACCAAAAACAAGTATGCGTGGAAGGTGAACTAATACAACGAATTGTACCTATTCAGGAGGACAAAGTAAATGAGGCAACTGTGTAATCGGGAAGATAGCTAAACTGGAAGGTGAACTAGACCTTAATACTAAAAATGTCATCGTTACTATATGTGTCCTACCTACAACCCAATTATATATGATAAAAAGAGCAAGCAAACATATTCCAGAATTTCATTCACCATATTAGTAGGTATTGCAATCTTCTGACAGACAATTACTTGGTGTGTTTGTTTAGACTGGTTAAAATTAACCTTTCATTAATAAATAAAAATAAAAATTAATCTTTTTGATATAATTAATCTTTTTTCCATCATATATATTTTTTTTAAAATAAAATTTAATTTAATTTCACATCCTACACACATATTGAAATGATAATTAACTTATATCACACCCTCAAACATCTCGAAATAATAACTATATTTCACATCATATATAATTCTCGTAAAAAAAATTATCATTCATGTTTAACTTTAACCTAAGTAAATCTTCACAAACACACCAAATGTTTATCAGTAGATTGAACAAAAAAAACAATGCTTCAAGTTCATCATAATTTGGATATCAAAGAACATGTTTTTGCTCCAAATCAACTCACATTTATCAATTTGTCAGCAGTATGATCTTTGTCTCTTGGCACATATACAATTTCAACTTTCTTAAAGAGTTGAATAAAATGCTTTACTTTAGATAAGTACTTGTTGAGGATTATATTCCTAGTACTACTTAAAATAAGAGACTACAAAGCATCACTCTATTGCGGTCTCTAACTTACAGAAACTTCTCATATTTTCCAGGATGATCAGTCATTAAATGGATTAGATGTGGCAAACATTGTATGAGTGGTTCAATGAAAATTGTTACTATTCGGAAGCTAATGGCCCTTTTCAGTGATCAATGGGAGTAGCAGAAGGGTCACCTAACAAACTTGGTTCATACATGCATTGCATAGTGACCTCCCTAGACATAACATCATCTATGAGCACACCATAGTTCTGATACCACAACTGCAATTACCTAATCTTCCTCACTATACATTGAATCTGGAAAAGTGGAGGAGCTAAACAGACAAGACAAACTAATAGAGGATGAGCATTGTCATATGGCAACTAAAAAAATCATAACTTATATTTAAGTTTCCCATCCGTCAACCAGACAGCAGGTTGGATATCTTGACTACCAAGCTTTTTTTTTTAGAAATCTTAAGTACCAAGTTATTCTCTGGGTGTAGAGGAAAGGGCATGGAGGACAAGAGTTGATCTTTCACTGCTAGATTGACTAAATGTCGTGACCCAACACAATCAAGATATTATCTGCTTTGGTTTAGACCACATTAAGCATCACAATTTTTGTCCACAAAAGAGTCTCAATATGTTCGCATGAGACCTTCCAAGTATAGCCCAATAACTTCCCCTTACTTTCAGATGTGGAATAAATTATTCTTGCTGCTATTGTAGAAGCTTGCATGGATTCGTGCAATATTCAAGCTCAAGGCTCCGGTGACATTGGTCAAACTTGTTATAGGTCTACTTAGTCATTTGTAGAAACACATCCCAGTGTGAAAGATTGGCTCCGATAACAATTGCCAATTTCTTAACTCTACTGAAGTATCATTTGCTACAGCCTAGCCCATACTAAACTTCACTGTTTTGTGCTTAAAAGGTGTCTTATCATGTTAGCATGAAATTGAACATATGTCACACAATAACTTCCCCTCTCTTTCTAATACTGAACAAATCATTCATGTCCATGCTATCCTAGAAGTCCATTTGGAGCCCCACATTGCCCAATCCCTAGACTCCTTCAATCATTTCCTATCCCATTGGACCAACTCTTTACACTAAACGGCTTTTTGAAAAAGTGTGCACTTAATGGATTTGACAAAACTCTAAAATCATGGAGTGGCAAAGAAACAAGGTGGCTTGTACATTTGTTGCAACCCCAGGAAATGCCCATTGAAGACTTGTAATGACTGCAGTTATAACTAATGACTCTCTTCAAAGGAGCATCAGAGCTTAGGAGGAATTAGAAAGCTACAAGATGTTTTGAGCATGCAAGAAAAAATGTGGAAAAAGTTCATGATTTCTTAAAGTTGACATCCAAGATCGATTCACGAAATGGGGATTTACGGTATTAGAATTCAATATTCAAGATTTTTTGTGAGCAGAAGTGTGTCAAAACCATCAGTAATGACCATAGTCATTTTGATGTAGGAAAAATGCTACTATGCATACAAATGAGCTAATATTTAGGATGGGCATTCATCAAACACATGAAATGTACTAACCTAAAAAAACATTAGCCTAGAACTTCATAAATAATTAAAGGGAATTATATTAATCATGATAAACCCCAAGAGATTAACGGAAACACATGATCGATTTTAACAAACAAAATCAAGTCATAATTAAGACCAACCACAAGAACCAAGCATCAACCATACCCTAGGGTATTAAGAAGGTTAATAAAATTGTAAGAAGATAATTTCAAGGCTAATAAAACTCCAAACAACTCATAGTAAATGAAAAATTCAACTAGAACACAATGAGATAATCCAAAAAAATAGAAGTAAAAGGAGAAAGAGAAGCAAGTAAAAGATAGATTTAGGAAAAGAGTGGCGGCTCCAAGGAGCGGCGGTAGCAGCGACCACGGCCTAATGAAAGGCAGCAGCAGTAGCTTAATGGCACAGAAGCAGCAATCGTTGGAAGGTGGCAGTGGCGGCGAGCTCCCTCCTTCTAAGGCGGCTGATGACAATGCAAGGGAGAGCACCTCTCCAATCTCTATTAAGATTTCTCCAACTCAAAAAAATTCTCCTTTAATTCTCATCATATCCTTTTATAGGAAACCCTAAAATTCCCAACCATTGGATTAAGTGACCTTGATCCAAGAGAGAAAATTCCCCATAAGTTAGATATTGGCTTTAAAATTTAAAAAAAAAAACCAATAATTCCTTATGGAAAAAGCCTAGGATGCCTCGCCTCACAGTTAAAAGTAATGCAAATTAAAATTAAAAGTAAAATTATCACAAGTAATGCAAATCATAGGGCTAAAAGTTCAATTTTGTTGATTTCTTTTTCATGACTTACCTTTACCCCAACATCTACCAACAACTCATTCAAGAAGTTCCACATGCAAGTCATCAATCCATACCAGGTCATCAATAAGATCTGTTATATCGTTCAACACTCTTGCCACTTATTTTACGAAATAATGCTTTTGCAGTAACCTCTTCAAGGCTCCTCTTTTATCTTGATGGAATGATAAGATCAACACAATCTTGAATGACAAGATTACAAACATTTCCTATGTAGACATTAGTCTTTATATCAAGGACAACAATGCCTTAATCCCAGCCCTTTGTGGTCAACACTCTTCGTAACGACAAATGACACATTGTCAATTTTTTTATGATCCTACCCCAAGTCAACTTTTGTCTTACCCCTTCCTTTCTTTAAACTTGTGAATTAGATGCCTCATATTTACACTTTCAGTAAAAGACCATCCATATCTGATGCTAACTGAATTTACAAGGATGATTGCCTAAAATACCAATCAAGTTTTTTCTCAAACATAATTGCAAGCTTTTATAGACAAAATCAAGTTCTTTCAAATAAGGGAGGAAGAATATGGCAAAACAATTCAAGTTCTTAGGACCCATGCCTTACTTATTTCTCTCATATTTGCTACATCCTTGTTTCATTCAGATATTTCTTATATAAGGGAAATAATATTTTACATTGCAATATTTGGTAATTTTCCTTCTGTCAGTTGAAAATTTTCAACAAATTCTTTCATCTACTCAATGGGCAAGAGAAGCTTCCAGCTATATCATCAGTGCAGTGTCTACAAACTTCCATCACATAGGATCCATTTGATTTACATAGAAGACAATGAAAGAGAAAATTACCTGCAGCACCATGAGCAAAATGACATTTGGTGCCAAATGGACAGTAGCCAGTCATCTCCCACTTGTTGCAAATCCTTGTCTTCCAATTGGAAGGCTTCTGATTTGAGGAACCTACACCATTTCCAAACCCTCCACCTCCAACAGTTGGTGAAAGGCTTATAGCAACACTTTCCCGAGCCTTTGACTGCTCATCATGCAAAAAGGTACACATGTCACCATATGGACAACCCTCTTCAGTATAAAACTTCTTGCAGTGCCTCCCTTTGTAAGATCTTTGTCCATCAGTTGCAATATCAGATGATGTAATGATTGGGATCTGATGCTCTTCCCTTGATTCCGATGGACTACCATCTTCATGAGCTGCCACAATTTCCTGCCAATTGGGAGGTGGCTTCCTAAGCTCCTCCATGCCATGAGCAAAGTTGCAGTTTGTGACATAAGGGCAAGTACCCGCACGAAACTTGCAGCATAATTTTGTCTTAAAGAACATTCTCCCAATAGCTTTAGATTTGTTGGGCCCAGAATCTACCAGCAAGGAACCACGGGCCTTCTTTGATTGAGGTTGCTCACTCCCTGCTCGAGATTGGGATTCTGATTGTGACAGTCGGGTATCATTGGCCTGATTTGGGGTGACATCCAATGAGGTTTCACCACCCCAAGCACGGTAATCATCTTCTACAGCCCATATAGAATGATCATTAAGGGGTGGAGTAGGCTCAGGGCACGCCGTAGAAGCATCCGGAATGATCTCAATTGCATAGCCAGACCTGCCTCCATAATCCATGTTCAATACTGCAACACAAAGAAGAAAATTACAGCATCCATACAATCCATCTCTTAATTAATCTAAACTATCTGCAAAGAAAAACAAAAAGAATGAGACGTTTTGTCAGAGAAACAGGCTCAGATCCTTCATGCCATTTATGAATTTTTCACAATGCAATGAAAAACTTGTAATATAACATGCAAGGAATAGAGCAGATGAAATGCCGAGGCAAAAAAATAAATGAATGCAATCTAAAAAATTATACATAAGATCTGTACATAAATGGCAGTTGGGTTCCTGCTAAAGGAAATTATGACGGGAGCACATAAAATTGATAAATCACTTTTCAAACACCACATTGTCCCAACAAGGTCATCCAACCACTGACAATGAATTCCATCTGAACCACATCTGCTAAAAGCCTTTTCAAATTTATGAATTCGAATTGTCCAAAATTCAATCATTATGCCATGACTAGAAGATCACTAATTTGACAACTTTTATCAGATTACATTTGCCACCTTTGATGCCAGACATGAACATTCAGATGCTGCTGAATTCTTATAGATTTATATAAAACGAAAAAATTTTAAGATCAGGTTACTCACAACAGCACAGTACTAAGTATCATCAAATCAGATACCAGATATACCACAGCGGCAACTCCCAAAGATAAAGGAGAGTCAATGATTTGGATCCTGAAGGCCCTGGTAAAACCTTTAGCAATCGATCTCCAGATCCAACGCCGAAGCGCTCAAAGTCTCGTCGGCTATCAAAGGAGGTGAGGGAGGAGTGGATTGAAACAGGGGCACAGCCTCGTAAACTCTCAGCGTTGCGTGGGGGCGTAAAGCCCTAAGTGCGAGGCTCGAAGAAGAGCGCTGGCAACACTGCGCCGCGCCGTCAATCTGCTGTGCGGGATGATCGGGCCAGTCGATGCAGCGTACAGCGGAGAAGGATGGGCGAGATGACTGCGGCGCTGGTGACCGGCGACCTAATTTTCTGCGAGCGGGAAGCCAGAAACTGGCACGAGATCTATCTGCTTTGTTGGACGCCAGACTTCTTAAAAAATAAAAATAAAAATAAAAATAAAAATAAAATTATTTTTTATTGATACATAAAATTTTAATATAAAAAATTTTTATATAATTTTTTACATAATAATTAATTTTAATATAATTAACTAATTTTATTTTTATTATATATATAAAAAATTATAATTTTTTAACTTCAACTAAATAGAAATCCAACCTAAAACTGATACTATGAATATTTTGCGTTCAATTTGAGTTATAACTATTCAAGATAGATCCAATTTCAAATAATTTAAAACTTGATCAACATTTTAACACAAATAAGAGCAAAAAAATTTTGGAGAAAAAAAAAAGCAGTTGAGAATAAAATTAAAAACAAAAGTTAATTACTATACGTTTCTATAAATAGCTCCTAATTATATTTTAGCTTATAATTTTTAAAATTTTCTCATAAATTCTTACAATTTAACTAATATTACAATCTCTACAATTATCACTATTACTAACTGATTTTAAATTTTACCGTTTATGCTTTTTAAATTTTTAAAAATATATCATTCTTAGATATATATGTACTACTAGTTTTTATTTTTAAAAAATTTAATGAGTTAAGTTGTAAAATAAAAGAGTATAAAATTTAATAAGTTAATTGAAAAAAAAATTAAAAAAATTATCTATGTAAATGTCTCTGTATATAATTAGTTTGATTATGATGATCTAGAAAAAATAAAATAGCGTATAATTATTCTACAATTTTCATTCATAAATTCGTTGAAATTAATAAGTCCACTTTTTTCTTTTTCCTACTTTTAATTTCTAGCTGTCAAATTAAAATGATTAGTTAAAATTAAAAATATTTAAATGAACAAGCACATCACATCATAGATGCTAAAGTTTCTGACCTAAAAAATTGAAACTTAATAGTAGGTTAAATTGAATTTGGCTCAGATTAAATTTAAATTGATAACTGTTGACGTAGGATGAAAGGGTCCCAGAAAACACCAAAGAGAAAGAGAGTTCCGGGAGACGACGGCGTGCAAAGGGGTGAGCTTGCTAAGGAAAGCTCAAAGAGATAACCAGCTTAGAACATTCAGAGAAACACACAGAGATTTAAGGTGGTTCAGGGAGATGATCTCCTACGTCCACCGGTCAATCAGCAAAGATATTTCACTAAAGGAAAAAGATAGCCCTGAAGGCTTGTACAGTGCTTTCTTAAAGAAAAGAGGAAGAAGAAGAAGAAAAGGAAGAAAGAAAGGAAGAAAGATCCTCAATTGGGACCTTGTTGCAAGAATCAGAGTCCGGGGATCTTCCTCTGTCCCTGTTGGGGACTGTTCAACGGTATTTGTAGCCGTCTGGAGTGCGTAGCTTCACCCTGGTTTTCCGGAAAAAAAGGTGATGGACAGGCTCTGGGTTTGCGCCGTTTGTCTGCCACTGAAGAGGTCCGCAGCTGTATGAGGAGGACAATAACTTTTAATATTGGTACCTCTTCTGGGGAAGGGTGTCTGTACGGAGAACGACGGGGTTAGGTGAAGTTGATTGTGACAGGCGTTTGCTCTGTACCCTCATGCCCGATGTTGCAAAGGATAATCCTGGCTCGTCGTGGACGAGGTTTGGTTGTATCCTCGTGCCCGAGGTATGACCTGGTCAAAAAGTCCTACAAAACCTAAAGCTGAGTCAGCAAATCAATCAAGTGGAGGCCAGCCAAGCGCCACATGTACGGTCAGGATGCAGCGCAGGAACCACTTGTTAACATCATCCCCCCGCATTGTCAGGGCGGGAATATTGATATGGGTCCTGGAATGCGAACTGTCGCGAGGGTGAACGCGCTGCCCAAGGCCTGCAAGGATAAGATGGGGGCGGCGCCTGCCGATTCGCATTTTCTTCCTTTGCCTGTTTGAGTTTCTGCAAGAGGGTGAGAGCCATTATAGAGATGACGGAGAGAAAATGGATGATCGCGTCTGGTTTTTCTAAGAAAAGAGCCGGGGCACACCCGGTCGACGCCCCTCCGGAGAAGAAGAGACTTCCGGAGTCACTCGAAGGGTCGCCGAAGCCGCCGAAGGCAGTCGCGTCCTCGGAGGTGGAAGTTCCCACAGCTAGGGTTGCCGTCGCTCTGGTGCAAACGTTAGAGTCTCTCCAGAGTCCGGCGAGTGCAGAAGCCGCAGAAGTGGTGGTAGTTTCTGACTCTCCAGTCAAGCCGCCTTCGAAGGTTAAGGAGATGAGGGAGGTAACCCTGGTGGGCGAAACAGCTACTGGTGAGAAACTGGCGCCCGAAAAAATCCTGCTCAAGGATGAAGAGATTGAGCGGCTTCTGCCCAGGTTTGGGGTCCCCTCTGTGGAAAGCTTGGAGAAGGCTCCCCTGATGATTTGCAGACCTGCTCTGGGTGTGTTAATCCCTTCTTCAGAGGAGAAAAAAAAAACTCTCTTCCCTCCCTTTCTTCCGGCCAGCCCTCGAAATGACGAGGAAAAGGGAAAAAAGGAAAAAGAGAAGGGAGGTGAGAAGATAGAGGAGGAGGGCAAAGGGAGGAAGGAGGTCCCTCAGCGAATCGTTCCTGAGACTGCCCTTAGCTTTGAAGGGCCAGGAGGTGAGATGGACGAGGGGAGTAAGGGGAAGAAGAGGATCCCCATGACTGCTTCCGATGTTGCCCTAGGTTCTGAAAAGTCATGGGGCGTATTGGGAAAAAAGTTGGTTGAAGTGAAAGGGGAGGAGAAGATTCTAGAGGAAGTTTCACGAGTCCTGACAGTGGTGAAGTCCCTGAAGGGTAAGGAAAAAAAGGAAACCCACTACCTTCAGAGGATAGAAGAGCTGGAGAGCGCCAATCGGGCTTTGAGGCGTTCTCCAAATGATTACAGGGAGGAACTAAGGAAGCTGTTCAAATTGGAGGATAAGTTAGCTTCCTTAGCCCTAAGCAATGCAGGGTGGGCTAGTAAGGTGGAGACCGCGAGGGAAGAATTCCGTCGTAGCCTGTCGGATGTAAATCAGACTCACACTGCTTACGTTAAAGACCTCCAGAAAAGGTTAAAGGATTTGGACGATGAGAAGGAAGCTTTGAAGGAGGAAAGAAAGATGTTAAGAGAGGAGCTTGCCAAGGCTAGGGAGGCCTCGTCAGGGGCGAAGGAGGCGGCCTTCGAGGCTTGTCGTCGGGAGGAATTGCTGAAGTCTGAAGTCTGCTCTCTGCGGACCTTAGTGGAAAATAGCTCTGGATGGCGAGGACGATGTATGGAGGATCTGGAGGAAGCGGTGAGGAGGGCAGTGAAGATTGTCAGCGCCTCGCCGGTGGGTCACCATGTGCAGAGCCAGGCTGCTTTTGATGCTTTCCAGCAGTCATTAGTTGATATGAGTATCTTGAACCAGGAGAACATCAGAGACCCAGCAGTTCTTCCCTTCTGTGGTCCTAAGGGGCCAGACAGGTTCTTCGACGCCGGGAGCCGCTCCCCAGAGGAGATTCCTCCACCAAGGTCTATGCAGGTTGGGGGAGAAGTTGGTCTCCTCAACGCAGGACTTCAGGAGAAAGCCCTGCTACTCCTCTGGAAGCCAGGTGGCTAGGCCGACGCGATCCCCCTGGAGGTCAGCAGCAAGAGCGTCAGCCGAGCCAGAAGTTACGGGTCCTCCTCCTCAACTAGCTCCTCAGCCTGATAGTGGAATCCTCTTCTTTTGAGGCACTTGAAGGATCCATTTTTGGATGGACAACCTCAATGAATCTGGAACTATCGCCTGAGGCGTGGAAGCTGGGGAATCCCCAGGGAGAATCTGCTTCCTCTGCAGTTCTTGAAGGATCCATTTTTCAGATGGACAACCTTCAAGATGAAGTTCAGAGCAGAGGAGATCTCAAGGAGGAGGGGTCCTCGGTCAGGAGGTCAAGGTTACTGCACCAGGTGTCCAAGTTCTGAAGCCTTGTATTTTTCTTTGTTTCTTCCTGTACTCATGAGAGAAACATGTGAGGACAAAGAAAGAAATTGTAACAAGTTTTATTATTAATGAAATGCATTTTTTCTTTTCAAAAACTTGTTGTGAATGAATTCTTGCTTGTATCTCTTCTTTCGTGCTTGAAACAGGTACCACGAAGTCCCAGAAGAGAATACATGAATCCATAAGTGAAGGTCAAGAACTCAAAAATAAAAAAAATTCTAAGTAAAAAGATGAAATAACTATCCTCGTGTACGATATGAGAATATCGAGCACCAGAAAAAGAATGACTATCCCTCGAACTCTCGTGCACGATATGAGAGTATCGAGCACCAGTGAAAGAATAACTATCCCTCGAACTCTCGTGCACGATATGAGAGTATCGAGCACCAGGGAAAGAATAACCATCCCTCGAACCCTCGTGCACGATATGAGAATATCGTGCAGATGATAAACGACGGGAAGGAGGGAAGTGATGCTTGGGAAACTGTGCGTCACTTCGATTTTCATGCACCGCCTTGGTTCTTGGGATTGTCAGAGAGTACGAGCGGTCTGATGACGCCCTTGCGCTGATCAAGGAGATCAGACGGCCAGAAGGCGAAGGACTACAGTTGTTCCCCATAAAGGTCTTTTTTAGGAGGAAACGATGAGCCTCTCCTTCCTTCAAAACCCTAAGCTCGAAAGAAAACACCCGTTCTGTCTGCTCGAAAGAAAAAATCGAACGATGGGAGGGAGAGAAATCGAGTGGGCTGAACTGGCCGAGCAATTCCGGAAGGACGCCAGCTACCAGGAGTCCCTCATGATGGAACATGAGGTACTCAACACGACAAAAGGGTTCAGAGGGAATCCCCTTCTATTGGTCATCCCGCCTACCGCGGACCTTCGGCCAAACAATCCTCCTGAATGGGCTGTATGCGTATACAGGGCGCAAGTGGAATATGACTTGATGCTGCCGCCGCAACCGGAGTTCAAGGAAGTCTTGAACTCATTCCAACTTGTGCTAGCACAACTTTCCCCTAACGCCGTCGCCTACATATATTCCTTCCTAAAGCTGCTTCAAGCCAGGGGAATAGCATGGAGCCTGACGGTGTTCAGGAGTTTGTTTAGCTGGATGACAGTTCCAGGGTACGGGGGGTGCCTGGCCTTGCGGTCGAGGACGAGGAAGGCGATGTTCTCGGGGGCTAGTAGTTCCCACTCGGACTGGAGGGATTTTTACTTTTTTATTGGCGGGGATCTGGGGATCCCCTTGACGCCTAGAGTTTGCCCTACCGAGTTTATCGGTGACGCTCAATGGATGGCCGAGACGTCCATCCAGAGGAACTTGGAAGCCTTGAAAGGGCAGAGCTGGCCCCTGAAGGACTTCCTAAAGCTGGTGAAGGACGATGTGTCCCTGTATGCCAAGTCACAGGGATATACCATCTTCAAGAAAGTTGCTCCCCCTCCTGGAACAATCCTAATGAAGAAGGCCAGAAGGGGGCAGCCCCCCGCCGTCCAACTCAGCAAACAGGTTGCTGGAGTGAAAGGGGAGGAAGAGGTAGAGGTCCCAGAGCCGGTCTGCGGCGGGATACCCATCAACGTGGTGTCCTCACCGGAGGACGCTACAGATGAAGGAAAAACCCTGGCCGAGGTGATGGAAGAAGCAGGCAAAGGGAAGGAACCTGCAGCATCGGCCAGGCCTAAGGCAATCCCTAAAGGTGCTGTGGGGATTGCCATAGGAGAAAAGGGAGAGGAGAAAGAGGCCAATAATGGCCAAGGAAAGGAGAGGGTGGAGGTGCCTTGTTCGGAAGAAAAGGCAGTGGTCACCTCCTGCCAGGCTTTGATCCCCAGCAAAGCCCTTAGAAAGAGAAGGAGTCCCTCCGAAGAAAACAGCCCAAAACTCTCTTCGAAAAAGGGAAAGAGTGCCGAGGAGAGAGGAGATATCGGCGAAGGGCGTGAATGGGAGAAGAGCGTGGAGCCCCCGCTCTGCACCAACTTTACCGGGGAGTTTGCTAGTGAAGGGTCGAAGGTTATCGTGAGTGCGACGGAAGTGGAGAGAAAGATGACCGCCGTCTCACAGCAAACTTTGAGCCAGTTCAACCCTGTTCGAGGAGATCTGGGGCTGATCCTGGGGGGAGGACTGGCGACCAGGGAGCTGGAAGAGAAGTTGGAAAGGTCCTCTATGACGGATCTTTATGCCCAGATGGCTAACAGGGTGGCGACGGTAAGGGCTCATTTTCTTCCTTCTGGCTAACCTTCTGTAGATGCTGATCTTATTTTCGTTGTAGGTGCTTGCCCGTTTGCTCTTGGTTTTGAATAGGGCTCTGAGGGTGGAGGAACAGATGCTGGATCAGACCGGCCAGCTGCACCGACAGGGTGAAGAAATTGAAGCCCTGAAGGTTCAACTGGCGATGCAGTCCTCCCGGCTTGGTGCCCTGCAGGAGGAATTCTCAGTTTATAAGTCTGCGATGAGTGCGCTGAAAGCTGATAATAAGGCTCTGAGGGAGAAGATGGATAAAGTCGCCGGAAACCAGGAGGCTTTGCTGTGGAGAGGTCTGCGACGGCTGTTCAAGCCTATAGAACGAGTTTACTTTGCAGGAAGGAACGGTTTGACGGGATCAGGCGGGCCTGGGAAGGATTGGCTTCCACTTTGATCCAAGAAGGCAAGGTTACTGCTGCCGTTCTTGGAGAAATGGATCCTTTTTCTTGTATGGCCGTAGATCCAATTTATAAGGAAGGAGGGTTTGACTTGACCGACGATACCATCCATCAGTTTTTTGACCTCTTGGATGGAGTCTGTGAAGGCTAATCTGTTTTCTTATAAAATGATATAATCCTTCTTATAAATTTTAAAAATGAATAAAAAGGAAGTTTGTTTATCACATACCTGTTCATTCTGTTGTGTATGAGATGTATAAGTACCTTTGTATAATGTATGAAATTTTCTGATTGTAATTCCCCTCCCAACAGGTTAATAATAAGGGGCTTTGGATCACATGTTGCTTCCATCTTTGAACTTTAAACTTTGCGAGTCCATATAGGGAAGAACGATAATAGGAGAAATCCCGTCCGAGGAGTTTACCTGACCCAATGCTAAAAGGACTTGATTGTCTTAAAACATCATGGTCGATGTTTGTACCTAGGGCATGGGCTGACCTCGAGGGTTCCCTGGATTTAGTAAGAATACTCCTTTATACACCTGCGCAGGAAAGAAGTATCGATAATAGTGGAGATCCTGCCTAGGGGGAGTTATCTGACCCAATGCCAAAAAGACTTGCTCGTCTGAAACATCGTGTACGACATTTGTACTCAAGGCAAGGGCTGACACTCTTGGAATGGCAGATCCTGATGGGAAGCGAAGGCACCCTGCTTAGGGGGGACCTGTATCATAAGTCGATACCAGGGACTGCCCTAAGGTTACGAGCAGGCCTTCAGACCTTCCGCTGGCCAGATGGGCTTATGGAAGGGTCCCAGATGTTTGTAAGAAACCCCGCCTGCCAGGCTCTACCAAGCTCGGCGACCGCCGTATAAGAATTGTTAGTTGACCGACCTTCGAGCTTTGAGCTGCTGGCTTCGGGTTTTTCCTTTCAACCTTTCAGCTCTAGGCTTCAGGCTTTGGGCTTCGGGCTATTGGTTTCACACTTTGGGCTTCGGGCTTCAAGCTTTAGGCTTGAGCCATTGGGATTTGGCCTTCGAGCTTGTACCTTCAACCTTTCAATTTTGGGCTTAAGGCATGCGCTTTTGTGCTTCGAGCTTTGAGCAATGGGCTTCAGCGTTTTGAACATTCGAGTCTAAGCCTCTTTGCTTCTTGTTGGTTGCTGGGTTCTACTCTATTTTTCAGGTAATCAAGGATTCCATCCATCCAGCAAGGTGGATGTTCGGAGTCATGAATCTCCATACACTCGTAGCTGGGCTTCTCGGATGTTTGGTGCTAATGAAAGTCAGGGAGCCCCCCTTTGGCGAGCTAATCCACCACTCGGTTCTCCTCCATAGGAACATGCATTAGGGAGAACTTGTTCAATTGGGAGACTCACAATTCATTGTCAATAAAATAAATTGTATGTACAAAACAAAGGATGGAGTCTTAAAAAAGTATTTGGCGAAGGCCTAGTCAGCTGTTCTCCACCAAGGCCCATAAGGAGTGAACCTCGGACTTCAGCAACTCCTCCCGGTGATGAGTTTCGGAGGCCACCTCCTTCGCTCCCGACGTTGCCTCCCTGGCCTTGGCAACCTCGTCCCTTAGCCAGCATCTCTTCTCTTTCAAAGCCTCATTCTCATCATATAACTCTTTTATTCTTTTTTGGAGGTTTTTGACATGAGCGGAATGGGCCTGATTCACATCCGATAGGCTGCGGTGGAACTCTCCCCTCGCAGCCTCGCTCTTACTGGCCCATTCCGCGTTACTCAGAGACAGGGAAGCCAACTTGTCTTCCAGTTTGTACAACTTTCCTAGCTCCTCCCTGTGATCACCTTGGGAACGCTTTGTGACTTGCAACAAAGCGCCCTCCAACTCCTCTATCCTTCGAAGGTGGTGAGCTTCTCCTTCCTTCTTACCCTTCAGGGATTTTACTACATCCAGAACCTTGGAGGTACTCCCCAGGATCTTCTCCTCCTCCCTCCTTATTTCAAACAACCTTTCTCCCAGTACGCCCTATGTCTCCCCAATGTTAGGGATGACATTGGAGATAGCTGGAGGAACCTTCTCCTTCCCCTCGATCGCTCCCTCCATCCTGCCTCCTGGCCCTTCCATGCCAAGGGCGCTTTCAAGAGCAACCTGGGAAGGCACTTCCTTCTTCCCTTTAATCACCTTCTCCATCTTACTGCCCTCCTCCTTTCTTTCCTTCTCTTTCTTTTCCTTGACATCTCAGGGATCTGCTGGAAGGAAAGAAGGGAAGAGGGGCTTCCTTTTCTTCTCAGAAGGAGGGAGTGGTATACCAAGAGAAGCAGGATTGCAAACCATCAGGGATGAATTCTTCACACCCTCTGCAGGAGCCTCGAACCTAGGAAGGAGCTGCTCAATCTCTTCATCCTTGAGCAGGATCTTCCCAGGCTCTAGTTTTTTCCCGGCGGCTGTTTCGCTCACCAGAGCCACCTCCTTCAGTTCTCTAGCCTTCGGAGGCGGCATGACCGGAGAATCAGAAATGTTCACCACCTCTGTGGCCTCCACACCCGTCGGCTCCTGCACAGACTCCAGCGTCTGCGCCAGAACAACAGCAACCCTGACTGACAGGGTCTCCGCCTCCAGATCCACAACTGCAGCACCCACTTCTTCCTCTTGGGGTGCCTCAACAGGAACTGTCATCGCCGGTTTCGGCGATCCTTCAGATGACTCCAGAAGACTCTTCTTCTCAGGAGGAGCAGCGTTAGCCAGAAGATCGTTGGCTCTCTTCTTAGAAATGCTTGACAGAGTCACCCACTTCTTCTTATCCGCCATCTCTCTAACAATCCACCCTCTCTTGCAGAAACTCAGGAGTTGTAGGAAGAGAATGCAGATCGACGGGCGCGCACCCCCATCTTATCCTAACAAGTCTCGGGCAACGCATCCACCATCGCAACGGTTTGCATTCCAGGACCCATATTAATATTCGAGCCCTGACAATGCGGGGGGCTGATGTTAACACATGGTTCCAGCGTTACATCCCTGCCATACACGTGGCGCCCAGCTGGCTTTTGGCCTTCATTCTATTTAACTTATTTATCTATCTGTTCTCACAGGTCAAACCTCGGGTACGAGCAGAGCCAGGATTATCCCTGGCAACATCGTCCCCGATGTTACAAAATGGTGCTTGTCACAATCAAGCTTGGTCCGACCGCATCGTTCCCCGTACGAGGACACTTTTTCTAGACCCGCAAATCAAGGATCTGCATGCCTCAGCAGTCACGGTTCCCCAGAAGTAGTACCAATATTAAAAGTTAGCATCCTCATTTTGCTGCTTCTGGTCCCTCTGGCGGCCAACAAACGGTGCGAACCCAGAGCTTATTCACCTTCTTTTCTCCGAAAAATCAGGATGAAGTCGCATCATCCACTGCCTACAAATACCTCTGAATAGTCTTCAAAGGATCAGATCAATGAGATCAGAAAAGAGATTACAGATAAAAGATTAGATCAAGGAGATCAACAGAGGCGCTCAGAGCAGCTTGATTCTCCTATTCTCATTGTATTAGAGCCCCGATTGAGGAGCTCTCCCTCTCTTTCTCCTTCTTTTCCTTTCCAAAATGTTGTATTAGCCTTAACGGTTATCTTCTTCTTCTAGTGAAAATTCTTCGCTGATCGCTCGGTGGACGTAAGAAATCTTCTCCCTGAATCACCTTAAATCTTTGTATGTTGTTCTGGATGCCCCGAACTCTCTCTCTCCCTCTCTCTTAAGCCTTCGCTAACAGGCTTACCTTTCTGCGCGCCGCCGTCTCCCGGAACTCTCTCTTTTTTGGTGTTTCTTGGGATCCCCTACATCCTACGTCAACAATTGCTGAGAGACAGAAGTCATCTTTCTCTTTTCCTCTGTCGCGCTCACGGCAATCTTCGAGCCCTCGCCTTCAAACTCCCCGATGAAATTGGTACTGAACGGGGGCTCCATGCTCTGCTGCCAATCGTGCCCCCCTCCGACAGCCTCTTCTTGCTCCGCCAAGGTCTTCCCCTTCTTCGAAGGAGACTCTTGACGTGCGTCCTTAGGGAAGCCCCTCTTCCTCTTAGGGACTTCGCTGAAGACTAAGTCCAGGCAGGGGCTTCCTACGTTCCCCCCTCCTTGGCCTCCTACGGCCTTATTGCCTTCCTCCTTTTCCTCTATGACAATCCCTTTGTCTCCCTTAGGGATTATCTGGGGCTTGGCGGCTGACACGGGTTCCTTCTCCTTTCCGGTATACCCCAGCTCAGCCAATGTTTTCCTATCATCTACGGCATCCTCAGAAGAGGACACGATATCGACGGCTGTTCCGCCGCAGACCGGCTCTGAAACCCCTATCATCTCTTCATCCTCCACCTCAGTAATCTCTTTACTGAGCTGGCTGTCAGGAGGCTGCCCCCTCCTGGCCCTCTTCATCAGAACCGTACCAGGAGGTGGGGCGACTTCCTTGAAGACTGTATATCCCAGCGTCTTGGCGTATAGGAATATGTCATTATTCATATGCCTGAGGAAATCCTTCAGGGGCCAGCTCTGCCCTTTTAGCCTTTCCAAGTCTTTCAGGGTGCCGTGCCCAGCCATCCGCTTGGCGTCGCCGACGAACTTGGGGAGGCACACCCCAGCGTCAGGGGGATGCCCAAATCCCCCCCGACGAAGAAGTAGTAGTCCCTCCAGTCTGAGTGGGAACTACTTGCCCTTGAGAATATCGCCTTCCTCGTCTTTGACCGCGGGGCCAAACATCCTCCGTACCCTGGCACCGCCATCCAGCTGAACAAACTCCTGAACACCGTCAAGGTCCACGATATCTCCTGAGCCCGCAGCAGTTTTAGGAAGGAATACACGTAGGCAACGATGTTGGGGGAGAGTTGCGCCGGGACAAGCTGAAACGAGTTCAGGATTTTCTTGAACTCCAGTTACGGCGGCAACATTAAACCGTACTCCACCTGCACCCGGTATGCCTCTTCAGGAGGACTGTTTGGCCAGAAGTCGGCGGTAGGGGGGATAATCGTCAGGTTGGGGTTTCCTCTAAACCCTCTGGTCGTGTTGAGCACCTCGTGCTCCATAAGGAGACTCTCCTGATAGCTGGTATCCTTATGAAATTGATCGGCCAGCTCAGCCCACTCGATCACTCCTCCTCCCATTGCTTGATTTCGCGACGGACGGAGCGAGGGTTTCTTTTTCTCTCTTAGGGTTTGAAGACGGACAAATACTTCAGTTTCCTCTTGAGAAAGCCTTTATGGGAAACAGATGTGATCTTTTGTCTGGCATTTAGCATTTATTTATTTACTAACTTATTCATCTGTTTTCACAAGTTTCAGACCTCGGTCAAACCTCGGCCACGAGGGTTCAGTCAAAGCCTCGTCCCCGACGAGCCAGGGCCATCCTTGCTAACATCGAGGACGATGTTACGCAACTATGCCCGTCACAATCAGCATGGCCCGACCGTGCTGTTCCCCGTACAAGATACTTTTTTTTTAAGGAATGCAAATCAAGGATCTGCACGCTCCAGCCGTCATGGATCCCCAGAGATAGTACCAATATTAAAAGTTAGCACCCTCTTTTTGCTGCTTTTGGTCCCCCCGACGGCTGACAAGCGGCGCGAGCCCAGAGTTTGTTCACCTCCTTTCCACCGGAAAACCAGGACAAAGCTATACATGTCACAACCCAAAATTCAAATAATGAACTCCGTGCTGTGAACTGTCAATGGTCAATCAATTAACAGCGGAAGCTTATATAACTATCATCATACCAACGTCAAATCAGAGCAGCTAAACACCTCAGCATAAAAACAAACTAAAAATGTAACCACCAAAAGTATACAATATCACATTTCAAATATTTACAAGATATCTCTGACAAACTCACATCTAACATACAAAATAATATTTGTTTGTCAAGAGTCTCAAAAATATCTGTATACAAGTCCTATTCACATATTTACAAGATCACACGACTGACAAAGAAACATCACCTCCTTTTAAGGCTTCCAAAAAGAGCAGAAAGATTCCAGTCCCAGGTTTGCTCTTAATCTGAAAATTTTGGTGTAAAGAAGTGAGCTTACAACTCAGTAAAAAGACTATTCACAGCAAATGAAATGAATACTCAAAGTTACTTAGTTTGTCAAATTGATCTCTCGTAATAACTTTTTAAAACACACAGTAAGATAATTCATATGCCACAAGCGGATGAAATGCATATGAAATGCAATACATATATAACCCACCGATATACACAGATGGGATTCGATATATAACCTACTGGCCAGAGGTTTCAGATATCCTCGAAAGAGGAACAGATTCATATTCTAGTCAAGTTCAGATCCCGTCATGGGCCAAATAGAAATGACTTCCAGCACCAAAGAAGTCAAACCACATGACGAG
Organism: Apostasia ramifera; assembly: GCA_019297695.1. NCBI lineage: Eukaryota > Viridiplantae > Streptophyta > Magnoliopsida > Asparagales > Orchidaceae > Apostasia > Apostasia ramifera. The sequence continues at coordinate 139,324 of JAEMOT010002389.1, read as the reverse complement.
TTACGGTGCTCATTCAAATTTACTTGACTAGTCTTCACAGCATTTCCAGAAATCCAAACAGATAAGTATTTTGCAAATATGCAATAATCATGCTTCATGTGTTAATCAAATATTTCTTTTCTAACTTCTAACATTCTTATACACAAGCAGTCATTATATGGCTCGTAAGTCAATGTAAATATCAAAAATATATCAAATATTTTTACGTCAATAGAAATTCTTTTAAATCAAAATCAAAATATTCATGTTAATTAGAAAACTAAGCAAAGTCGATAAATTCATCACAAAAACCATGAAAATCCACTTACCAAAAGAGTTCCAATTAAATCCGTTAAAACCCTCTTTTCTTTCTCTTCTCTTTCTTCTTCTTCTTCTTCTTCTTCTCCTCCTTCTCCTTCTCCTGCTGGTTGTGGTGACTGCAGCTGCTTCTTGTGCTGGGCTCGGCGGAACCGAGAGACGCGGACGGAGGCACGACGCAAGAAACCGAGAGAGAGAGAGAGGAAAGAAGCTTTTTCTTCTCTCTCCAGGCGCGGCAACACGCAAAAAAAGGGCAGAGCGGGCGAAGGCGGTGCCAACGCGCTGATCCTATCTGTTAAAGGCGCAAGTGCAATTTGGTCCTTCTGTTTTCCTTTTCTCATAAATAGGTCCAAAAATATTTCTTTTAAGTCCAAAATTATTTCATTTTAAATCCTTCAAAACCAGGTTATTACAATACAGTCCGTCGCCTATAAATACCCTTGAACAGACTTCAAGAAGCAGAGGTCCAGAAGAAAGAACAACTGTTAGGACATAGACAACTCTCCCATTCTCACTGTATTAGAGCCCCAACTGAAGAGCACTCTCTCTCTCTCCCTCCCTCCCTCACTCCTCTCCTAAGCATTGTACTAGCCCTCACAGCTATCTTTTTCCTTAGTGAAATCTCTTCGTTGATTGCACGGTGGACATAGAGAATTTCTTCCCTGAATCGCCTTAAACCTCTGTGTGTTACTCTGGGTGTTTCTCTTTCTTAAGCTCTAATTAACAGGCTTATCCTTCTGCACACCGCCGTCTCTCAGGACTCTCTCTTTTTTGGTATTTCTCGAGATTCCCCACATCCTACGTCAATAATATCTGATAACAATTATCAAGAAAAAAATATTCATCTTCAAATGAAAGAAAGAGGTATATATACGTCTTAATTTTGTAACACAAATTATGTCATTAAATATAATTGTCTTAACTTATGTATTAGTTTATGATTTTAACCAAAAAAAAAAGAACTAAATTTTAAAAGAAGTTCAAGATGGCTGATATTTTTCAAGAAACAATAGCCCTTTCTAGTTTTGAATTTGGATTTATAGTTTATAAACTTACACTTCCCATACATATAACTATATTTTAATAATTTCTAAATAATTTTCTTTGTGAGATATCTAATAATAGCATTAAAAAATCTCATGTCTCTGCAAAATTATCATTTTATATATTACTTATGCATATTTAATAAATTATATTATATATTATAAAATATATAAAAAATTATTTTATACTACAATCATGATATATCTAATATAACATTTTTAGTAATTTATATAATATACTATTCATATATAAATAGATATTATATCTAATAAAAAATCATATAATTCAAATCCAAAAATCAGATCAACATGAAAAATATAAAATTAACAGCAGTCCACAATAATAACATCAACATTAGTGTTCTCATTAACCTAGTGAAAAATGAGTGTATTAAGTACCTGAGTCTGAGATTCAAATCACATACTATCGCAATTTTTAAGTAAAATAAAAGAAATTGTGGTATTCAAAATGTTAAAAAGGAGAAAACAATAACAAATTCCAAATTAATTAGAATCGACTACATGAATCTATCTTATTCATTTCCGCTCTTCTGAAACAACTCTCTATAAGCACAAATTAGGGTACACACCCTAGTGCTTCATATGAGAAAAAATCGTAAATTACACCAACAGTTAACCTACGACAATCCTCTTTTAATTTTTGCCATCTTGCCGACATAAATGTGATAAACGTCCATAAAAAAAATGATAAAACGATAATTGAAATCCCAATAAGGTGAGTAGCAATGGCATCTCCAGCAACCACAACCAACTATTTTCCTACAAATCTTCGACCGGCTCGTATTATAGGTTCATGAAAGTATTGAAGAGAAATAAAAATGGCTTCCTGCAAGAAAAAAAAATAGAAAGAAAGTAGAAGCAGCAGGTGAAATAGTTTCAGAAAGTATATGGAACATATGAGCAAACATCTATAACTCGAGTCACCTCAGTTCGTATCGTTCTACTTCCCTGGCCAGGACAAGTATTTAAGTATAAATGAAAAATGTCATTAACACCTTTTCCCTGTCAAGGCAACGCAAGGATTTAGAACAACTCATAAAAAATAATCGATAATATTTTCAGTGCCATAATATCGCGACATCAAATAGAACTCAGCCGCTATTAGGGTTGTACTTGATTCAGTTTAGACTTTCAGTTTCATTGAAGTTGAAATTGCCAATGTCAGTTTACGTATTTTTCCAAACTAAAACTGAACCGCATCTATGTACAAACAGAACCCAACAATATGGTTCGGTTTCGTTTAAACCAAATAGTTTATTTTCAATATTACTAGAGAAATTTAGCACCTATTTTTAATACAATGGGATAACAATTAAGATATCATATCAATTAAATCTAAAATATCAATTATAAAATCCATAATTACATAGTTCAATTCGGTTTCAGTTTAATCCATGAATCAAAATTTTCAAACCGTAAACCAAGCTTAATACCAAACCAATCTTTTTGGATTGTGTGGTTTCGAAATTTTTTAGTTTCAGTAATGTGTGGAAGCTAATTGAAGTCACCCAACAGTGTCGTGCCTGGCTAAAAATCAGTATGGATTACTCTTCTACTTCAAGTAACTGCTCAAAGGTCCTACTGGATCTGACAAAAAAGAAATTTAGTGTCCGCTAAGCGCCTTTCTTGTATGTCTTTGTGCATCCATTGTGCTTCCTTATCTCTCCGGCTTTTAGAAATTTTACATCTTCTGCATCTGAATTGAAACTACGTGCATCTCTACATGTGTTGTCAGTCCTACCTAATCTTTCTCATGGATCTTTTTGACCATGGTCTTTTTCTCGTTTCTCTCAATAATATAGCAAGTTAGATCCGATAAATATCTATGCTTTAGTTTGAGGTAGAGTATTAAAGAATATTGTAGAACTCCCAAGGATCCTCCATAAATATTCAACATTATTCCCCAATTATTTCTTTAATATTTTGTTTCTCCACTTAACATCCTATATAAAAGAGGAGATTGTTTCGCTTTTCCAATTTACTAGATTCCTTATTAGCTTAGTTTCTATATTTTCTTATTTCAAGTTTCCATCCTGTATAACAAAAAGGTTTTCTAGTACTATCGAATGTATTCCAATCAATTCTATTAATGCAATTCTTATCAACAAGGACAGAGATTAAAACAATCAGAAGTGCAACAAAGAACTCCGTAGAGTATACATCAGACTCAAAATTTGTTAACAGCACTACCTTCAGATTACTATCTTCTTCAATACTCTCCTCCAATCCCGCAAGACCACCAAAAGCAATCAAAAGATGCCTGAAAAACGGCTACAGCTTTAACTGACATAAAAAACTGAAAAAAAGGCCAATATTTAAATCAAACATAAAGGAGGCGACAGAAGAAAATCGCCATTTCGAAAGGAATTACCAAGTTCTATGTTAGTGTAACAAGAAAATAGATTTTGCTTAAATTCCATGTGTGAGAATACTTAGAAATACAGAAGCCAGGATTTTACATGCATCAATTATTTAAGCTTTTAAAAAGATGGCAGCTACAGTTACTATGCAAAGTACTATTTTCTCTTCCTCACATGCAGTTAATATATATATATATATATATAATGTAAAATATATATGGTAAATGTCATTGGGCCAAAGGGCCTTGTTTGGTTCGGAGTTATTGTGGATAAAGAAAGAAAAAATATTTTATTCTATGGAGTTGATGGAAAAAAAATTATTTTAATGTTGGGAGGTGTGTAAGATGTAAAATAAAATTAATTTTAATATTAAAATTTATATTGAATGTGAAATAAAGTTATTGAAATCTATGATAAATTTAAATATTAATAAAATATCAATATCTTTTTTCGGATGATTATCGAACAAGGCCTAAAGGTTAGGCCCTAATTTCAAGCAAACCTTTAAATTAAAAAATCTTTCTATTTGACCCTTCAACTATATTAAAATTTTTATGTTTGGTCCTGTCCATTTTACCATAAAACAAGTGTGAAATAACCATAATAACAAACATTCTCCCCCTCACTTTCTTCCCCCTTTCATTGTACTTGATGTCATCTTCTTTGGTGACAATTATCGGTGTGACTCCCACAAGTGTTTGTTTCTAGAGACTCCCTCCTCCCTCCCTCCCTCCCTCCCTCATTCCTAATCCTTCCCCCTTCCCCCTTCCCTCCCTCGATCTCACTTGTCAATCCATCAACAACGAGTGACGTGAGAAAGAGAAAGAGAGAGAGAGAGAGAGAAAGGTGGAGGGAGAGAAAAAGAGAGGCATTGTCGATGACTTCATCACCTAGCAGTGCCCGACACATGAGGGGGGAGAGGTAGAATAGGGAGGATCAACCGGTACCACTGCCACTATATAGGGAGAGAAAAAGAGGAAGAGATCCATTGGTGCCTTTTTTTGCATAGCAATGCTTAATCTGCAAGAAAGGGGTGGGGGAGAGAGAGAGGAAGGCAACATCACCACCTGACAACACCCAGCATCTAATAAAAGAGGAGAAAAAGATTAAACAAAAGATGTAGAGAGGGTCCGACTTAAAAGGATGATTTTTGTAGAAAAAATATTTTATATCACGTCTTTGTCACATGATATTAGAAAACTAACTAAACCTTCAATAAAACCTTCATAAAACACTTAAGTCTTACATATCATAGTGAAACAAATTCACAAAGTGAAAAAACATTCAGCATACTTAAGGGACCAATAAGAAAGATTTTTGAATTCATGAACTAACGTGAGGGTCCAAGTCTCGGACAAAATTTACCCTACATAATATCCACAAACACAGATTCCCCTGCCATTTATCCAAAAACTAAGCGCGAATACATAGTCCCACATGATCAACAAGGAGAGCAGAATTTTGGGATGCATTTCAAATTTAAAAAACTTAGTTATACATGATTGTATATTATCTCCTAAGGCACACATAAATTGTATTTGATTCATTAAACTACGGCTTCAGAAGTTGTTGCAACCGTAACCTACATTTGTTAATAGACATGCCAACATCAAGAATTATTTGCTTGAATACTAATGAGATTAAAGAGTTACAACTATGACAAGCTTGCGGTTCTATTCATTCTTTTTAATTCTTCTATCACAGTGTCTAATATGAAAATCATAACACATGAGCAGGACGTTCACCTATACAGATTTCAATAATTTGTTGTTAATCAAAAGAGTCAACAAATATGATGCGGAGAGATATAAAAGCCACAGCATATGACCTAAGAACGATGCCATAAATTCTGTCCCATTATGTTAAGATCATTAGTGGAAACAGAGGTTAATATGTAGCTGAAACAGAGGTTTACTCAAGCCGGAAATATAAATGAAGTATTAATTTCAAGCTAGGTGCCTATCATCTCGCCTAATATCATGTATGGACAGAAAAAAGAAATACTACCTAACAACAAAATAGAGGAAACAATAAACAAAAGTAAACAAATTAAATAGAAGGAAAATTAATTTAAAAATAAAAGTTTGTAGAAAATATTACTGAAATTTAGTTAAACTGAGCTCTGATGAACTAATAACTGCACCATGCTCTGAAGTTCCAATGATGTAATCATAGCCATTCTGTGAAATGAAAATTTTGAGAAATTGACAAATGATATAGTCCAATCAGGATAATTTTGATAAAATGTTATTTTATAAATAGAAAGGTAATATAGCTACCTTGTATGGGCAATTCTTAAAAATTGAACTCAGGTTCAAGGCATACCGGACTTTATAGCCCCAATAAAGTCCCATTTCTTCCCTTGGGCTGTTGCATCTGACAACCTTCTTCAGGAAATCTTGATTAATAAAAAGAATAACACAGTTACATCTATGGTTCAAATCCGCAGTTACAAAATGAACAATCAACAGATATAATTCAATGCAGTAATTGATCGAACTTTTAAAAATACTAAAGCTTTAATCAACTTTAGTATAACTTCTTTAAGGAAGATCTTATTAGCCTAATAATAGAGGATAAAAGAGATGTAAAGCTCTAGTACAAAAAATTAAGAGATAGAGAGGAGCTAGAAACCATGCACCCAGATTTATAGTGGTTCGAGAACAACAATTTCCTACCTCTGCTCCCCAATCTCCTCTCCACTAGTACTTTGCAATTTGCAAACACGCTGGTGCAAGCCATTACAAATGCAACTTTGTTTGCTTGAGGCATTGTACTAACAGTTCCTGCACCCCACTGTACTTACAGTTCTTGCACTATATTCTTGGTGTGTTAATTATAATGGCAAGCTTATGTCATTTCATATGGAACCCTAAGAGCCGTACAGGTTGAACTACAAACTTGAATTTCACTACTTCCACTAGAATTACAAGTCTTTAGCTTCTATCCACAAATTCCAAAGGGCTTATAAAAACTTTCCTTTGTGGAATTAGATGCTAGGACATTTCAGATCTATCCTCTTCGATGGCCATTTAAATCACAGCCAGTTGTCATTAATGGTGCACAACAGAGCAGCAGCATTCTGTCATTGTTGTCCTAGAAATGGACAAGCACAGCCAAGAAGCAGTGTCAGTTGATTGTTGTGCTGGTCCACTTCTAAACTGGTGCACAAAATAGCCCAGTGTGCGTACAGTAATAGTTTTTCAGTTGACAGTCTTTTCCCTCTTCACCTGCGTTCCAACCACAATACCATCATAATGTGCGTGCGAGTAAGGAGAAAACCTTAAAACCACTAGAGCAAGACGGGAACTTTAGTGGATGATAATTTTGATGAACTTGTGGAGACTACTCCAGTTAATAGTATTATGAATTGTTGAACCAGCAAGGTTCTAGACTTCAACAAGGCTGAGGTGGGTGGTCGACCCTCAGGAGGAGGCAGAGGTGTTGCGACTCTAGCTTGGTGTAGATGTACCTCACACTAGGACCTCTTCAGTTTTACATTATTTTCTACTTTAGTTACTAGTTTTCCATTGTCTTACATGTATTCACCCATGCTTTGATACTTTCTGATGTAGCTCCTGTTCTCTATGGTTGAACTTGTTTAATTGAATCCTATGTGCTTCTACTGCTCTAAAATGCAAGTTATTTGGTAGATATATGGAACAAGTCAAAACCTCATCATGTTAACTTCCATTGTAGACCTGCTTGCATTTATTGGAAAATCTCTTTTTGCGTCGTTGTTGACTTTTTTATCAATCTTTTACGAAAAGTTAACTTCCATTGTAGGCCTTCAATGCACAAAATCAAATTCGTTGTTTGATATTATAGAGTTTCTTAATAACCTATGTAACTATGTTCAGTAAATCTCACTCCTAGACCTTCATTATATGGCTCATGGGTTTGATCCCTCCATAATTACCATAGTTTTGGATATTTTAAAAACATGGCCAAGAGCTCTAATTCACCTATTAGGAGTTCTCTCAGTCGTAAGTATCTTGATGAAGAAATAAGTTACCTATGCTAGTGTTACTTATATATTTTCCCACTACTACAAGGATATAACTAGGCATGTAAAATTAAACAGAATTTATCTTCTTGTAATTTTTCTTTTTCACTTCAGAGGCCTAAATCCATCAAGTATAATTGATATTTATTTCCTCTTAAGGGCATATAGATCCCTAAAATCATTTTGATGTTTATTAATAAAGAGCTTGTCCAACAAATTAACCAAGTCCACTGGATATCTTTTCAATAAACTACTTTCATCCTAATATAATTCAAAGTTCTAAAAAAACAAATCTTGAATAGCAGTAATGCCATTTAAGGCCAATATACTGGGCAGGAAGTAATGACAATTATTCAATAGCATGACTAAAAATCCACGGATAAAATAAGGATCTATGAAAAAAAAGGATAAAATAAGGAAAAAAATAATATAATGGCCATGTGCATGTTTCACAGAAAAACAATTATTTTGAAGTTCACAGTATCAACATACACACACACACACATTGAAGTTAAACATGCATGTAGAAAGAGTTTTGAAGTCATTAAACAAGTATAAAGAGAGCAATGGCCAAAACATTCAGAAAAGGAAAAGATGATAATTATGTAATAGCATTTGGAAGGCACATCAATTCCAATAATAGATACACGAATGATCCAAGACTGAATAGGGAAAATGTAATCAGTAATCACATTGTTCTTGAATACAAAGTCCCAAGACAAGACGAACAACCAGAAAAAGAAACACAAGAAGTTTACATGTATAAGCAATTTTTCAGTTGCTGCTACCTGTTTCAAAGTTGCGATCAGCTCCCATGGCAACCGTCACCCTCAATCCTGGCTCAAGAACATGTTCAACTCTGACATTCTGTAATAGTTAATTTGTATTACAAAGGCATCAATATTGTAAGAATATAAATCTAGTGAAGGTGAAATAATGGCATGTAAACAAATGCGTGGCTTACAAATGCACATAAATTTATATATGAACTAAAAACAAAAAAAGATAATGTCCAACAAAGAGTCAACATCTGTCAGGGTCGCCCTTTAAAAACAACCTGACAGGTTCACTAAGGGATATATAAGGGTTGATTACATTTTAAGGGTTTCTGGGTAGTGTAGTTTTCTCATTTCTGAGAAGGTTCCCGTAAATTTAAGAGGCCATTAGGTAACGAGTTACCTTTTAACCCCATTGATACTGCATTTTTCCCAATTCTCTTTGGCACAAAGATCCAAGCACTGCTCTTAACTCCACAACTATCCAGAAACTCAATAAAACTCTAAGTACTAATTATTCACTATAAAGAAGTTAGAAAATTCAATGAAGTATTAAAATGCATGAAGAATTGGAAGAAGTACCACAGTTTGGCCAAACCATAGTGGATCAGGCTGAAATGAGAATCATAACCTACTGGATGCCTATGATGATTTTGTTAGCACCAAAAGCCTATATGGCATATTGATGTTTGATGATAACAAACCTTCAATTATGCCATCTAATATTTTGGAAAAATGTCTGGAAAACTATAACTTAAGGTTCATTATGGATGAAAAACAAGCTTGGTACAACAAAACTTGAATAATGCCATGTGAACACCTCTAAGGACATGCTGAAGAGAGAAGATTCAAACTCCTAAACTTTATCTAAGACAATATGTAAGCAATTGCAAGAGCATAATGGCTCGAGTCACATCATCATATACCATTTAAAACTAAATAGGGACAATTACGTACAAGCCACAAAAAACTTTGAATATTACCAACATACCAACCTTTTTATAAAAATTTGAACTATAGGGTAGTATGTATTTGCACAAGTGTATAATATTTGAAGTTTTGTGTAGCATACATGTAAACATCCCATACCAAAAATTATATATACATAGAAACCTTAAAGAGTCTCGCTTAGTAGAAAATTCAATATGGACCATATGGAGTGGACGATTGAACAAATGGTTCATTCCTATAGTTCAGCTATGATGTCAAACTAATCACTCAATCCTTTCTTTCAACCGGAAAGTCTTATCCTCATTGATCAATTTAGTGAAGATGGTCCAACTTAACAATTGAATGGTCTGATCCATATATAGAAAGCTAAATGATTAGTTTTCAACCAACAGTTTTAGTACGATTTTCAGTAGTTTTCCTTCTACTAAACTATTGTCTGGATTAAACATTGTAAAGCAACCTAAAACTTTCAAATAGACATTTCTTTACATCCTAAAGTACTTCTAGGAAAGGGACAAGCCAACGGAAATTAAATTGAATTGTTCTCTCAAAGCTCTCTGGTTTTCACTTGCAACCATACAATGTGAGAGTTAGGTAAAAGAGCAATTCTTCTACAGCAATTTCATGCACTCCTCAATGTACACATCCTCTTGTAAAAATGTCTAATTTATTTTTCTTGATTTTACCAATACCTAATGTTGGTTTTGGGGAGTGCTTATTCTAGCAAAGTAATGATTGGGGTGTAAGTGTAGATTTTGCCTGATACGAGAAAAAGACCTGCAAAAGGGTAAGCTTATAATTGATCAGTGTACTATAGCATTTTGCCCAATTTGCAAATCCCAAGAAAGAGGAGCTCAGGAGTGAAGTAGGCAAAGTTCGGTTGAACCTCATAAAAAACGCCTTAGTTCTTTTACTTCTTTCACACACTTCACTTTTTTTTGCACTTACATTGTATTATATGCTTTATAAAACTCAATTCACCCTCTTCATGAGTGTGCATTAGACTTTTTCAGATGTATATATCAATTTCATAAAGATAATTTGCTATGAGAAATCAAATTGAATTGGAAAAGTTTTCACAACAAAATGATTAGACGCTGCTTAGAAATTCCATTAACGTTGGTTAACATATTACCAACACAAAACAACTCCAAAATAGTTTTGCAGAACCATAGTTGAAGGACACAATGAAAAAGCAACCCAATCACATAAATAAATAGATCCCAACCACATATCACCTGATGCCACACATTTTGAATATTTGTACGCCCTTAGGCCTGCCCTACTTTAGAGTAACAACGAACATGACCATGGGTTAACTAAAAACAACTAGAAAGAAAATTGTGTACATTGGCTCCAAATCCACTCCAAGGTTAACATGAACTAATAAAGGTTGTTTTGACCAGAAGAAGCAATCTCTAGAGGAGCCAACAAGATTAAAGTCATCCATCACAGAGCTTAGATGCCAATTCATGAATGGTTCTTTGAAGATTTAAATTGGAGGACTAAATAAGACATTGAAACACCTGCTCAATCTTAATGGAACTGCATATGACAAAGCTTAATTTCATACAAAGCATGTCCTTCATATTTTGCAATAATTGATTACCTAAGAGAGGACAATAAAACAACACAGCCTTAATCCTAAACTAGTTGGGTTCGGCTACATGGGTTTCTTTTTTCTTGCTTTTGATAATAACATGTATTTCTATTTAATACTATATACAACACTCTTTGAGAACACAAGTGATTCAAGGTAACCTTTTATAGCCCTATCCCAAATTTTTTTTGATCTACCACTTATTCCTTTTAACCATGTGAACTTGTTCTTCTTACTTTTAATAAAAATATCGTCTATATGCTCATGGATGCTCAAAGCACCTTAAACATCCTTCCTTCATCTGATCCTCAATACGTGACATGCCCAATCTCTCTCTGATACAATTATTTCTATTTAGTTCACTCTAATATGACCACCCATTCATATCAATGTTCACATCTCAACTACACTCATTGATGTTTTTCCATTTAATTCCCCAACATCCACTTACATGTAGCATAACTAGTCAGATAATGATTTTTTTAAAAAATCTTCCCTTAAAGCTAACATGCTTCATCCTATCGCATAAAGCTCTCATCGCACTCCTCAATCATTCATTTTTTGAATTTATCGCACACCTCAATCTTAATCATCCTACTTTGATCTTGTAATTAGCATCTTCCATTCCTCTAGTATATTCTCATTAATGTGAATAATTAAGAGCGGAGGTACTTGAAGTTCTTGCACAATGTGACTATTGTCCTACCTAGTCTTACAGAACAGTCACGTCATTCTCCAAGATCACCAAATCTACAATGTTTTGTTTTACTTCAATTTAACTCCTTCATTAGCCTCATATCACCCACAAAAAAATATACTTTCACGTAAATATTTTAGCCAACTCATCTATAACAAAAGTGAAAGGTAACCTTCGTATGCTCCAGTAGCAATAGAAAGCTCCAATAGTAATAGAAAACTCCCTATGAAGCACCGATACTTCGTAGAGCTTAACGTATCCGTATCGGATACCGATACTCCCCGATACTCCACCGATACATATCTGATACGCTACGTGGCGTATCGATTTTTATTTTTAATTTTAAAAATCCAATACTCGCCCGATACTTGCCCGATACTTGCCCGATACATGCCCAATACTTGCCCGATATTTTTCGATACTTCTAATTAAAGAAAAAAATATTGAAACAATTGGTTTGGCCTACACGATAAAAAATAAAAAATATATTATACATAAAACACAACTCATGCATAGACTCAAATAATAAGATTGAGAGATATACTGAACTCACATAATTGGGATTACAAAATGCTTAATGCACGCTAGTGTTTCGGCAATAGAAAAAAAATTTGGTATTTGCAAGCAACTGTATTATCTAGTTTTTCTATATCAACCATACTATCTTTGCTTCTGTTAGATACCGATCACTTTCTTTTTACTTTAATTAAGCTCATATTATGAAAACGATAGAATTTTAATCTTTTTTATTTTGTTTATTTATTTAGTTAACACTCAGAGAGAGGAGAGCATATATCTACTTTAACTAGATTAGTATATATGAGTTTATGTCACATTATCTATGTTATTTTCAACTATATATCATTTGCATTGAGCTAATTAATTTAAATCGAATTTAAATTAAAACTGAAACTAATTTACTGAAATATATTTAAACTCTCATCTCACTTAGATGATCTGTGATAGGTTGAAAGTAATTAAATAAATTTAAAATATTATTTTAATTTAAAATTTTTTAAACTCAATAGTTGTTGAAGGATATTTTTATTTTTTGTAGTTCAATTGTCTAATAATTTTTTTGTGATATTAATAATGTTTAAAAAAATATAATTAATTTTAAAAAAAAATTAAAAGATATTTTTGAAAATTATAACAAAATGTATAAGCTAGTATAATCTACCATAAATTTATATCTTAAATATGAAAATATGATGTATTATACATAGATATAACAGCTGTATCCTGACGTATCCGTATTCTACTTTTTTTAAGTTTGGCGTATCGTCGTATCCGTATCGTATCGTATCTGTATCGTCGTATCGTACTCGTGCTTCATAGAAAACTCCTTGTCAGCAATCCTTACACTAATAACCATTCCATCATGTATGTCTTGATAACATTAAGGCTTTGTAAGAGAATATTAAAAAAAAACATATGACTTGAGTTTAATTTTTTCCTAACCATACAATAATTTTAAAAAATAATAAAAATATTTTTATTCTGCATCCTACACAAACTCTAATATTAAAAAAGTAATTTTATTTCACATCATACATAATTTTCAATATAGCCATCAACTTGATGTCATAATACTTAAAATTTCTTTATTTTGGCTCAAAAGAGAAGAATAATTTTATCCATATGACCCCATTAACCATTATATTGCCAACATAAGTTTTTACACCAACACAAGTTCAGTGTTAGATTGACCTCGGTGGTAAATAAGATTAGCTTGAGATGAAACATTTAGTTCAAGTCAAAGTGCAACATCATTTAAATAGTTTTGATATCACATTAAAAAGTAGATTTGATGCAGACAACCCGATAGCAACTTTATAGCCGTCGCTATCAGACGTAGCTTAGAAGAGCCACGACGACATTAAAGCATGGCACCATTATCTGCTATATGTTTACTTTATATTTATGCATTTTATTTCACGTTATTTATGATTTTCTTTTTATTGAGACGTATCATTTTATGCTAGCGAGTGGACCATATGTACATTTTCATGAGAGGATGGAGAGATGACGTATTTGGGGGCTTTCAAGTAAGTGAATTGTATTTTTGGGCTTTCGTCTACTAGAACACTCGCATGCCTATGTAGCCAAATTTCATTCGATGACCATTGCGCCGGCACCATGCCACAGTGGTGGCAGGTGTCGACAAGGAACTGCTGAAGCGGTAGGAACATGCCTTACTATAGAAACTAGAGATAGATGGCGATCATACATGGTAGTGGACGGTTCAAGCGATCCTCCGGGGACGAGCAAACGATGATGTCACCCCGTCGTTCGGAGGTCCTAGCTCGCAGCCCCTTTGTGAAGAAATACACTTCCCTTTCAGAGCGCCAAAATCGATTGACCTCCTTGGACTATTCATTTGACAACTCGTTGGCTTCAAAAATAGTGCCATTGAACAACTGCCACTGATCCTCAAACCTAGCTCTCACCATTTGGCTAAAGAAGAGGAAAAGGAAAAGAAGTAAAGTAACAGTGTACAAAGAGAAGGGTGGCGACCGCGGAAATGTCTGGACCACTCCTTTTATAGAGGGGGCGAGGCATTCCAACAAGCACCTCCCCCGTGAGAGGCGTTGCGCACGGGTGTTAAGGCCATAATGGCTCCTATCAACCGCCTGACCACTGACAAAATACGTGCATGACCCCTCGACTACCACAAATTTTCTCCAGCACGCCAACCTACCCACGTGCTTCGTAAATTCTTCTCAATTCAGCGTACAATGTAATACTATACTATCCAAGCATCCATAGCCAGGCAAATAAGAAGACCTAGAAAATTTTCATTCATCAGATTTTTATTACAACAAACGTAACACTGGAAGTTGAATTACATTTTTTGGCAAAAGAAATTCAAAGAATAGAAAATTCTTGGTGTTAGCTCATCTAAGTATTGAGCTTGAAGAATAACACCAAGAGGTTCTTCCAGATCGCCGAACTGGAAGGAGCTTGAGGTGAAGAGACAACGCTCGAAGACAGAGCTAAAGGCGGTGTCACCTCCCCTATTCGAAGACCTCTTCAACAATGAGGGCAGCAAGTAGCCGCTTCAGTGATGGTGTCAGCGAACTCTAGCAGTTCGTCCTATTCAGCTTGAACGGTCTCAAACTCCGTCTTTGCCTCCTCCCTCTACTGTTCGTCAACCTATGACCTGTCTGAATTGAAGTTGAACAGTCGATCAGTGTGAGCTTAGTCAAACAAGGACGAACAGATAACCAGCTAACAGGCTTTTTCTCATTATAGCCTCATCCTATGATGTGACTATCCCCTAGAGACAAATGGGGGTGTTTGTCGTTAATGCCTAGGCTGTTAGGCGGCGTGGACAAGTCCTGCCACCGCCGAGCCGCCTGGCCTTTGCTTCATTAATGAAGGACACCTAGCCCACCTATTTTCACTCACTATCTTTTTCATTATAAATAATCTTATTTATGATAAAGAAGGTGTTCCAACCTTCAGAAAGAGAGCCCCCTAACTGACTAAGTATTGTTCACCTGTTGTTTGTCTAAGGCTCCCAAGCTCTGTTCGACCAGCCCTTTCCAACTGAGTTTTCCCTAAGGCAAGCAGCAGCTAACCCCCAACTCTTCTTCATTCCTGCTAAGGAGGACCCTAAGGAAGCACCCCATTTCTCCATCTTCATCCTAAGCTCTTCATTTCTCTTTATTATCTTCCTAATCTAGTCGATCTTACCCCTAATTTCCAGTTTAGAATTTTCACCCAAACAAAGTTCATGTTAAAAATTCATCTCAGCACCATCCCCATAGCATTTAGATTATTGAAGATTAGGACATGGATTATAAAAAAGAAACAAGAAGATAATGCTATAATGTAAAAATAGTAATGACTGTAGTCCATGACTAAAACAAAACTAGGTTACATTTTGAAGCAACTATGAAAATCATTTAAAAAATATATAAGCAGATCAAAGGACTCAAATTCATTTCAAACCTTACTTAACCCAACGTCAATTAGTGTTCCCTTCGAACCAGAAGCGACCACTTCCAAGGTTACACCTGTCACAAACATTGAGCGTTTAAATATATGCAGATTAATACCAATGTGGCGGTTAATAACGCAAGTTGTGAGTCAATGATCATCAATTGATCCCATATACACCCTGTTGAGTCCTCAGCTAGCTCTATAAATTTTGTTCACACCTCTAAGCAAATTTTATCAAATGCCAATGACCATTGTTGCCTTTTCTGAAATAACTGAAATGATATACCATGGACCTAAACCAATGAACTGAAACAAGCAATCATAGTCTAATATAACAAACTGTGCTTCTTCATATTCATCAAACCAACTGCATAATCCTAGTTGAGTACCTCTAACAGCTCGATTGTACAGCCAAGCAAGCCATTATAACCAAACAAAATCAACTAAAGGATACACAGGAACTAGCAGTTCCAAGGGGTCCACAGTGGTATAACTTCATGATTGACAGTTATAGTCCGTTTAATGTGAACTTTGTTTTTTCGTCTTTTGAAAAAATGTGAACTTTTTTATTGGAGACTATCAACATTCATTACTGAGAGAAGATCTTTCCATTCTTTTTCTTTATTCATCCCACACTCCCTCTGGCTCCGTTATGCCGTATCTCACACTTCATGTTGAGAGCAAAGGTGGAAACGGTAGTAAGAAAGAGATCACCTTCACGAAATGGGGACCATTCATGTTTGCGAACATGATGAGGAGCATCAAGAGGCGGAAGCAAACCCTGGAAAGTAAAATGAATCCCGAAAAAACCAATCTTTATATTCGGAAAGCATGCTGACATTCACAATAACATATTAGACATTAAACCAAGAAAACTCCTCTCACCACGTGCTTTAAGCTGCTGTGCATCGGGAAGAGCCTACGCCGGAGATATTGCGGCGTCTCTAGATACTGCAAAATTCTCACAAGGAACCGGGCACCACTCTCATGTTCCTCGTCATTATTCACCGCACGATCGTTAACTGCAGTAGCTTTATTATCGAACACCACCACCTGCTGACCTCAAATTCTCGTCTGTCAAAAACAATACTGAAATCAAAGCATCTAAAACTCAAATTCATGGAAAAGCCCAAAACACCAACCTCGTCAACTTGGAAGATGGTGGCAGCCCTAGCAATCTGGCCCGCCAGCTGAGAATGGGCGTGAAGATAAAAGCGAACTTTAGGAAGGTCGGGAAGAGAAAGGCTGAAATTCATGTTTTTGGAGTTTAAGGGTCTTAAGTATGAGTACAAGCGTCGCGAGCTCTTGGGACTGAGCGTTGTCGATGATGGAGCCCGCAACGGCGATGCTGACCGTGGGAATCGTACACTTCAACTCGTTATCATCCATCACGATCTGCTTCTTCTTCCTCTTCTTCTCGTGCTTCTCCTCCGAAGAACTGATGAGGTCCCTCACTTCTTCCGATTTATCCTTGTCCGAATTTCTCTTCACCTTCTTGCGGCGAGCCGGTTCAAATTTCGACATCGCCGACGGCTCTCGAGCTCCGAAGATTTTTCCCGCTGCAGAGGACGAAAAACCTGTAGCTTTTTTTTCTCTGAAAGAATTAAAAAATAAATAAATAAAATGAAATAAAAATAAGCGGTAGCAGCTGCACTGAGGAAATAATATAATACTAATTAGCCCAACATTTTAAAAATTAATAGATACAATAAATACAATTATCACCTTTTACTTAAATTTTAATATAAAAAATTTATTTTATATTATACTTAACATAATTATTCAAATATAAACTAATTTTATTTTACATTATATATAATTTATAATAAACTTATTTCATTTTATTTTCAATTAAAAACATATTTTTTTCTGAAAACTCCAAACAGGCCTAAAAAAAATATTTATCTAAATAGTATCCAATATTTCAATTATACTTCTTCATAAAATTAAATTATCTATTAACATATTTTTAAAAAGAATATAATAATCAAGAAGACAGTGCTTGCATGTTGGGTCATTTTTATCAAGTAAAACAATTGTTGTGATATTATTATTTTAATATTTATAAAAAAAATTAATATCTTTAAAATATATATATATATATATATATAAGATGTAAAAAAAATAAAAACTTTATTTTAAAATTTAGTGTAAATTACACATCGCCCCCTTGAGGTTAGGCATTGCAAAATGCTTCAAATTTTCATGACTATTAAATTTATAAAAATATTACAATCTTAGTCTCCCTATTCAATTAAATTTTTGATGAGAAATATACAATTTTACTCCTTTGTAACTAATTTGAATTATTTATATTCTATGTTTTCAAAACTCAATAAAATTTAAGATTGATAATTTTAAAAAATTAAATTTCTTTTAAAAAATAATAATTTAATTTCTTCTATTTCTTATTTTATTCACTTTAAAATTTTAACATGTAAATAAAAATAGTAATGTTTTAAAATAATATGTTAAAAAATTTAAAATTAATGATTACCAATAATCCTAGAATAAATGATAAAAATTGAATAATTTTGTCTAATTGAGACAAATTTATAATATTCTTATAATCTTACAAATACAAATAAATTTTTTTGAAAAGTTAGAACTAATTTAGAATGCATTTCTCACTTAGAGCTCAAATGTAATTTAATCTAAAAATTATATAAAATATAAATAAATTTTATTTTAATGTAAAATTTAAAATATTATTAATTTGATATTAAAATTTATATACAAAATGGCATATAAATTAATATTAATGTAAATTAAAATTGACTTGGTTAAACAAATAGATGATTAAAAAATACCTAAATATTTCACTTATAAATATTTAACATTTGAATCTCAATATGAAAATTTTACAAATATTTCCATTCAGCCATACATTAAATTTATCAGTTTTATTGACATTAAAACAGATTGTTTTGTTACCATAAAAAAAAGAATGTTTTGTGCATATTTGTACAAGCATATATTTCTTAGTATGTAATATTTGTGTACTCATTAATAAATGACTTCAGCAAACCTCATTTAGAGTTTTAATTTTTGAATTCTAATCAAATTTAATCCACATCAACTTATAATCATCTAAATTCGAGTCAAATTTCAAATTTATTCGAAGGCAAAATCATATTTTAAATATATTAGTTGCTATTAAAACTTAAAAAGTGTATAAACATATATATATATATATATAACTTAATTTTTCTCAAAAAATATTCTACATAAATTATAAAATATGTAATGATTATTTTAAATATATTATTTGCAATAAAATATAACAATAAAAAAAACATATTTACAAATATTTAATTGAAACTAAGTTGTATCCAAATGAGTTTACTTCGAATCATAAAAAAATTGAATCGAGTGTAAATCGAACTAAATTCAAGAGTTTCAAATGAGCCATATGCAGCTGAATAGTTCAACTATTTTGTCAGGAAACTCACAACACCTCAAAACCATTCTAAAATCACTATTTTAACCAAATTTGAACCATAAAATAGTATATATTTAAAAGACGATAGAATATTTAAAATTTTACATAACATGTATGTAAATACCCCTTAAAATATTTATAAGATTTTTATAATCATAATCACTATATAAATATACACGTTTAGGTATCACATATATAAAGTAAAAAGATGTTAGCAACACGTGATTCCAGAACTCAATCGCATCTCCTTAAAAATATTTGTTAAGTGAGAGTTTGAAGGAGATGAGAGAATACTTAGTAACAGCCTCTTTGGCAAATATAAGTTCGTCGGATTAACTTATTTAACCACACTAATTCAGCCAAACAAAATTATAGAGAGATCAGCTAACCCCGCTAATCTTGCTAAAGGGGATTGATTAAATGAATTAAGCAAATGTTAAACTTTCCAAAGTAAATATAACAAATAACCACAATCAAAGCTCACAGAGTAACATGTAAGCATGATTGGAGCATAAATGTACAGAAGATAAATTTTTTAATGCAGAATTAAAAAATTACCTCAATAGCAGCTGATACCAAACAGTAACTATATGAGCTCCAGAGATTAGCAAAGCACCCTAACACAATAGTGCATATAGCATAATTGCATCAACAGTAGCACCAAGGGAACTTTTTCACTTCTGCTCTTTGACCTTCCCTTTATTTACATTTCCTAGTTTTCCATCAACTTCAACAGACAGTAAACACCTAAACAGGGCGAGGGCGAGAATCATTTTAAAGATCAAGACGCTAATTTTGGATGGGAAATGCATGCTCCTACATGGTAAGTCGAAAATTTGTTACTTCGGTTATGGGTGAATCACAACTCAAACTCAATTATCTCCATTAAATATGGATAAATCTGACATATCAAACTCAAATTATTTTTAAGTTAATCTGAAGTTCACCAAAATAAATAGACTTCATTTCAACTCATTCAGCACACTTTACATCTTAAACTATGAAAGTAGATTAGATTCAAGTCAAACAACACCAAGATCACATGGAGTGAAGGAAAAAGCCTGACCTCAACATAACGAGAAAATAACAAAATCACGGCTAATGCACAGAAATCTGTTCAAGAATTGACAGGAGTTTGAAATCTAAAGCTGTAAAAAGGTGAGATAACACCTGATATAAAACTGTATTAATTCAGAAGTAATACAGAAGAAAGTTTGTCATTCTTTAATAATTGATTGAAAAAAAAATTCTGAATAATAAAAAGGACGTATGAAGTACAATTTTGATGAAAATGAAAATATCTTACAACAAACAATCAGTGAAGTCTCACATATTTTGACATAGAAGCAATCACACAGCTTTGCCGAAATTCTCACATTCCAGGTAAATGAAAAAATAGGTCATTCCAGAAGCCTGCATCACAAGAAAAAGAAATCTCAGTTCCTTGAATCAAGAAATAAACAGGAATACAATGCAAAATCAAGGGCCGAACTGGTAAGCTATTATGATACAGAGCATGTACTGACATAGATAAATCAATGATAGGAGAAACAAGCACCAATATCTGGCCCTAGAGCTGCTGGGCACATTCATGGAAACGATTCCGTGGTCTCTCAGTACTACAAGGCCAATTCCAACATGCCAAAAAGCCGCAATGAAGCTCACTGCATGGTAGCTTCCAAAATGTCCATGAGGTTTAGGGACTTTGACACGCAGCTCATAGGTAAATGTTTGGTGAGGAATGGCCAATCAGTTCATTTGCCCTTTGAACTACATGGAAGGGTACCTTCCTAAAAGATTTCACTAAGTACTCTGATGAGGAAGCCTAAAGTAAATTAAAAGGAAGAAAAGATACTGCATCTTGATTCCATTGCTACCATGCTAAAGAAATTGTTCGCTGGTTTGAAAGGTTTTTGATCCCTTACTTCTGATCTAAAAAACGATTATCAGCATTTTCCTATAGGAATTGATCCAGCAAGCCTGGCATCCACTTTTAGAAAATTTAATATTATCTAGATTATCTCGGCAACTATTTGATGATAGCTTTATGAACCCTTTTCGATTGGTTATTCTTGTATTATGTAAGCTGTGATATTAATTCTATTATACATTCTTGTATTAGATAGCTACGCTTTATTTCATACGTGTAAACTCACTCATATAACAAGAAATTTTAACAGTGTAGCAAATCACATTACTCATGTAGAGACTTTAGGCAATTTTGTCCTGGAGAAGGAAATGTCATTCTTGATAACTTCATACTATTCTACTCCGGGGTATGTCGATGTATTTTTGAACATGAAGTTATTTTGAAATATTGAAATATTCAAGGCCTAGGCCACACTTAGGCATACCCAAGCCACCGCCAAGACTTAAGAAGGGGCCTCAACCCCTTGATGAATTCAGCTATCCCATCCTCTGCCATTAACTATGAGGCCAGTTTCAGCATGCAAAAAGCCATAATGAGGCTCATTGGCAACAAGGTAGCTCCCTAAATGTCCATGAGGCTCTCATCAAAAAAAAAAAAAGGTTCATGAGATTTAGGGAATTTGAGATGCAACTTACAGCTAAAATGGTTGGTATAGGAGGCAATCACTTCAATTGCCATTGAACCACGTGGAGGGTACCAGTAAAAGATACTCTGATGAGGAAGCCTAAAGCAAATAAAAAAGCTGAAAACATACTGCATTTCGATTCCATTGTTACCATGCTAAAGAAACTGTTCACTGTCTGACGTACATGACATGGAAAGGTTTTTTACGCCTTGCTTCCGATCTAAACAACTATTATCAGCATTTTGCTCACAGGCATTGATTCCTACAAACCTGGCATCCACATTTAGAAAATTTAGTATTACTTAACTATTTAATGATAGCTTCATGAACTGTTTTTGATTGGCTACTCTAGTATTATGTAAACTGTGTTATTAATTCTATTATAAATTCTTATATTATGACAACTACCCTTCATCTCATGCATGTAGATTCACTCATATAACAAGAACTATTAATAGTGCAGATTGCATTGCTCATGTAGACACCTTAAGCAATTTGGTATAGGAGAAGTGTATGAATGGCCTTTTCAATAATTTTGTATCATCCTAGTTCAGAATACAAGGTGATGTACTTCTGTACATGATTACACTTTGAAATATTCAAGTGCCTTCAGAATACTAGCCAACAGCCAAGACCAAGCTGCTTCGATAGTCCCCCTTGATGAACTCAGTATGAAATGACATTGTCAGATAGTAATATGGCATAGGTTGACAATTTTGAACACTCTTTTGGGTAGCTAAGATTTATTAAGTATTTTAGTTGGATCCTTTCATCAAAATTTTCATCAAATACATATGAAATGACATTTTAGCCATTCTTTCTGCAAATGCTAATAGCACGATGCTCGCAACAACCCCAATGACCATGGGCAGAATTGCATCAAAGCTACCAAACGACTCTAAGGCCTTGATTA
This sequence comes from Apostasia ramifera, assembly GCA_019297695.1. Taxonomy (NCBI): domain Eukaryota; kingdom Viridiplantae; phylum Streptophyta; class Magnoliopsida; order Asparagales; family Orchidaceae; genus Apostasia; species Apostasia ramifera. The sequence goes on along the minus strand of JAEMOT010002389.1, from coordinate 116,715 downwards.
GATGGAGTATAGTTTTAGAGAAAGAAAATTATTTTATTGTTATGATATAAAATAAAAAAAATTTTGTTATAGAAAATTATGTTGGAAGTGAAATAAAATTGATTTTTTTCATTACAGTATGCGTAAGATGTAAAATAAAGTTAATTTTAATGTTGAGATTTTTGTAAGGTATAAAATGAAGTTTATTTTTAATATTTAATTATATGTATGATGTGAAATAAATATAAAATATTGATGAAAATATTTTTTGAGGAGTTTGGGGATTTTTGGTCCCCAACCAAATAAGGCCTTAGAATCATTGTTATTCGATTTGGTTGTCAACAAGCTATGAAATACGGGCTATGAAACATGGACACTTCAAGAATCACGTCGTGTCCGTGTTAGACACACGGATACTCGGGGACACGCGAGGACACACGGGGACACCGTGTCGGACACGCCACGTGACATGTCCTAATAAAATAATATTAAAAAAAATTAAAGAATACTTTTTGGACGCGAGGACACGTTGGAACACCTTAAGACACTTTTGAGACACTTCTGAGACACTTCTAGGACACTTCTGAGATATAGGACACTTCTAAGATACATAAGATAGAATTGGATATATTTAATATTAATGCTAAATTTATTTATTAATATTATATATTTTTAGTAAAATTTATGGATATATCTATTTCATTTTTTTATTATCGTTAAAATTTTATTTAATAAAACTAAAAACTTATCTCTTATTATTATTAAAATTTTACCTAATATAAGTCAAAATTCTAAGTTAATCAAGTTAAATCAAATTTCATCCTCCTTTGTTGCCCTTAAGCCTTACGAAAATGAACCAATCATAAAAATTTTAAAATTCGAGCTTCAGCTTTATCCTTTTTTCATCTTTAATACCAAAAGCTCTTACTTTCTCTTATTGTCGTGCTCACTATGATTGTCCTAATAAGCAAAATTGTATTTTTTATTATTCAAAGTAAACTCTAAATTTAAATCTCAAATATTTTTAATGCCGACGGTGTTTGTTCTTAAGTTCTCATCTTGATTTTATAAAACTTCGGTGCTACTTACAAGTTATTTATACTTAAAAATTTAAGTTTATATTATGTTATATATATTTTTTTAAGTATGAATTGTTAATTTTATTACTGTATTTGGCGTGTCATGTCGTGTCCTATATTTTAGAAAATCATCGTGTCATCGTGTCATGTCGTGTCCCGTGTCCATGCTTCATAGAGTACGGGTATGATACAGTGATACGAATACGACGATATGACAAAATTTAAAAAAGTAGGATACAAGTATGTCAGGATATAACAGTTATATATATGTGTGTGTTTGTATAATGCACTTTATTCTTATATTTAAGATTTAGCACATATGATAGACTAAAATGACTTATTCACCTTGTTGCTATAAATTCAAAAAATCATTTGAACTTTTTTCAAATTATTTATATATTTTTTTCAAATATTCTTGATACCACTAAAACAACATTATAGACAATCCGACTAATAAAATAAAAACATCCTTCAACAACTATTGAATTTCAATTTAATATATTGTTTCCCAATTTGTCAAAGATTATCCAAGTAGAATGAGAGTTTAAATACATATTCATAGAATATATTCAGTTTCAATCTAAATATGATTCAAATCAATTAGCACGATGATATACGAGATACAATTGATAAATAATATAAGTATTATGACATAAACTCAAATATACCGATCTAATCAAAATAGATGTATGCTTCTCTCTCTCTGAGTCTCTAACTCAATAAATAGATAAAATAAAAAAAGACTAAAGGTCTTTCCTTTCTGTAATATGAGCTCAATTGAGGTAAAGAACAAGTGTAATCAGTATCTAACAGAAGCAACAACTAAATATCGATTAAGGTTGAAAAGTAACAACACCAATGACATCTATAAGACTACAAAAAAGGATTAGCTGAAGTAAAGGATAGTAGCTTGCGGATCCTAAATCATTTTTTGCTGCCAAAACACAAGCGTGTGTGAAGCTCTATGCGATCCTAGTTGCGCGAGCCTAATATATCGTTCTCCAAATTTTAATGTTCAAGTCTATACATAGGTTGCATTTTATGTATGAAAGGTTTTTTTTAGTTTTTTATTGTATGGGCTGGACTAACTATTCCAATATTTGTTTCACTAATTAGAAGTACTAGAAAGTATTAGACAAGCATCGAAAAGTACCGAACAAATATCAGATAAGTACCGAATTTTTAAAAAGTTAAATATAAAAATTAATACGTCACATGGTGTATCGGATGCATATTAGTAAAATATCAAGAAGTATCAAAATCAAATACAAATACGATATGAATACGTTAGGTTTCATAAAGTATCAGTGCTTCGTTGTCAGCAATTCATGAGTTGGTGGAGACTTCACGAGCAGTTCAACTAAGGAAGCTCGAAAAAAACAATGATTTGGAAAGTGAAGGCGGTGGAAGAAAAGGCTAGGGTGGGCAAGCTGGCAGTGGAGATAATAGGAGTGATATGAATGGGTGAAGGCTTGATGCGGCCTGCAGTGGCGAGATGTCGAATTTGTAGAAGAAAGTGGGTTCGGTAGTAAAGCAACACCATATCTAAAAGAAATAGAGAGGTGACAAAGAGAGACTACTGGATTTGAGCAATACTGGTAGAGAGGAAGGAAGGATAAGAACAAAAATTAAAGATTATTACGATAAAAGGATAACTAAAATCGTGATTTTATAGTAGGTTCTTTAGCATTGAAATTCAAATTTTATTTATTTTATTAGTTAATATGTTAGACCAAGATTATTTTTTTTTTTAAAAAAAAAATTACTTAACTAGATTTAGGGGTGGTAATTTTTGACCCAACCTGTGAACCTAACCCAAACCTAACCCAGCTTAACTAAATACTTATACGTTTGGGTGATTATGCCCTATGTAAGAGACTAAGATATGAGTTGGATAGTTAGCCTATTTACAATATGCCAATGACCCGTTTTTTAGAATTCGTGCCTTTTTTTTCAATTTCTAGTATCAAACTTAATATTATTGGTTAAATGTATATCATATAATTTAACTTTATTTTCAATTTTTTAATTAAACTTTTATGGTATATTGATTAAAAGTATAAACTATTAAATTTATTAAAATTTTATAACTAGAAATTATAATGAATAGCTTAGCAGTCTGGTAACCCTTACATTAAACAGGTCACATAAAAACCCTACAAAAAAAAAACAGGTCACATAAGAGTGTTGATGCTTGATCGTGTTTAACAAAAAAGTCTATCGAATCATGCTTAAATAAGTCAGCTCAAAAAACAATTGACCCGAACCCAACCCACCAACTCAAATTGCCATTGTTTTGGCTTGTTGAAAAGGTGAGACATTAATGAGCTAATAAAAGAGGTTTGATTAACCAAAATATACTGTTGTTGTCCAAGTGCTTATTTAACAAGACTACCTTCTAATCCACATCATTATCCAGTTTATCAACCCTAGAACCAAAGCTTTGATGCGTTTATTATAAATGTCTTTATGTCAACATTTCCAAATATAGTATACAATCTGCCATATCCCAACCAGATCCACAATGTGCACTTCTGGAAAAGAAGGATCAGTTTTGTCTGTAGTTGAAGAGAGACAAAACCAAAAGTCATCTTAAACGTCAATGAACTATAAATGTATTGAAGAAGCATTTGATTGTTTGACAGAGATAACTGTTACTTATTTCAACCAGTTGAATGGAACATAACATGTTAGAACAACATGATGCTTACATTGGACAGCGAATTTGAAAATTAAGAATGTCATAGAACTCCATTCATAATAATGCATAATCTGGCCGTATTGTAATTACTAATTCCATGTAATTCTTTATAGTTCACTTCTTATTCACTGGAAGCATCAAAATGTTTGATTGTGATTGACAGGGAGTCATTCAAAAAAAAAAACGAAAATATTGAAATGGCATAGATGACCAAAATATTAATTCAACAAGGTTCATTTTAACTTGAGTTCACTGAAAATTTTGGTGATCTCAATAAGTTTTGTCAACTTGTCAGCATTTTTCTCTCGGTAAGGATTACGAAACAGAGGACAGTTGGTTTTATTCAAGAAACTTTAGACTTAATATAAATAAAAAATAAGATGGTTAACATTTCCCAAGTTAGTGGGTATTTAAAATCAAAGAGGATAAATGTGCAATTTAAGGTATAAATTACAACTTGGCAATCTCCCTTGTTCTTGCACATATGCACTTCCAAACCTATCTAAACACCAACCACCACCACCACCACCACCATGAAGCCTATATCTCACTAGGTAGGATTGGCAACATGACTCAACATATATTGGGTCATCCGCAGGGTATACAATGGTAGGTAGAGAGTTATCGCTATTCTATTTTTACCAGAACATATAAGTCCCATAATCATTTTTTCATAATCATGTTTAAGAAAACTCAAGGACCATTTGCTCCATCATTTGTAAAACCTTGTTAACATTTGATGAATAACTTGCTACATAGAGAATTCCGATAGATGCATCCAATAATTAATTTGCTCATAAGGCTTAGTTAAGACTTAACACCAGTAAGAGACTTATACTAAATACTTAACTAGATTTAGGGGTGGTAATTTTTGACCCAATCTGTGAACCTAACCCAAACCTAACCCAGCTTAACTAAATACTTATACGTTTGGGTGATTATGCCCTATGTAAGAGACTAAGATATGAGTTGGATAGTTAGCCTATTTACAATATGCCAATGACCCGTTTATTAGAATTCGTGCCTTTTTTTTCAATTTCTAGTATCAAACTTAATATTATTGGTTAAATGTATATCATATAATTTAACTTTATTTTCAATTTTTTAATTAAACTTTTATGGTATATTGATTAAAAGTATAAAATATTAAATTTATTAAAATTTTATAACTAGAAATTATAATAAATAGCTTAGCAGTCTGGTAACCCTTACATTAAACAGGTCACATAAAAACCCTACAAAAAAAAAACAGGTCACAAAAGAGTGTTGATGCTTGATCGTGTTTAACAAAAAAGTCTATCGAATCATGCTTAAATAAGTCAGCTCAAAAAACAATTGACCCGAACCCAACCCACCAACTCAAATTACCATTGTTTTGGCTTGTTGAAAAGGTGAGACATTAATGAGCTAATAAAAGAGGTTTGATTAACCAAAATATACTGTTGTTGTCCAAGTGCTTATTTAACAAGACTACCTTCTAATCCACATCATTATCCAGTTTATCAACCCTAGAACCAAAGCTTTGATGCGTTTATTATAAATGTCTTTATGTCAACATTTCAAATATAGTATACAATCAGCCATATCCCAACCAGATCCACAATGTGCACTTCTGAAAAAGAAGGATCAGTTTTGTCTGTAGTTGAAGAGAGACAAAACCAAAAGTCATCTTAAACGTCAATGAACTATAAATGTATTGAAGAAGCATTTGATTGTTTGACAGAGATAACTGTTACTTATTTCAACCAGTTGAATGGAACATAACATGTTAGAACAACATGATGCTTACATTGGACAGCGAATTTGAAAATTAAGAATGTCATAGAACTCCATTCATAATAATGCATAATCTGGCCGTATTGTAATTACTAATTCCATGTAATTCTTTATAGTTCACTTCTTATTCACTGGAAGCATCAAAATGTTTGATTGTGATTGACAGGGAGTCATTCAAAAAAAAAAACGAAAATATTGAAATGGCATAGATGACCAAAATATTAATTCAACAAGGTTCATTTTAACTTGTGTTCACTGAAAATTTTGGTGATCTCAATAAGTTTTGTCAACTTGTCAGCATTTTTCTCTCGGTAAAGATTACGAAACAGAGGACAGTTGGTTTTATTCAAGAAACTTTAGACTTAATATAAATAAAAAATAAGATGGTTAACATTTCCCAAGTTAGTGGGTATTTAAAATCAAAGAGGATAAATGTGCAATTTAAGGTATAAATTACAACTTGGCAATCTCCCTTGTTCTTGCACATATGCACTTCCAAACCTATCTAAACAACAACCACCACCACCACCACCACCATGAAGCCTATATCTCACTAGGTAGGATTAGCAACATGACTCAACATATATTGGGTCATCCGCAGGGTATACAATGGTAGGTAGAGAGTTATCGCTATTCTATTTTTACCAGAACATATAAGTCCCATAATCATTTTTTCATAATCATGTTTAAGAAAACTCAAGGACCATTTGCTCCATCATTTGTAAAACCTTGTTAACATTTGATGAATAACTTGCTACATAGAGAATTCCGATAGATGCATCCAATAATTAATTTGCTCATAAGGCTTAGTTAAGACTTAACACCAGTCTTAGTTAAGATTTCCTATACAATGACCTATTTCTACATTTGATCATATTCAGCCATAAATTCATAATAAGATTATTCATCATGCGATTGACTGATCTTTGTACATATCGAGTTTATGGGGATAATGATGTCTAAGGTATGAACTATTAGCATCTTTCATTTATTCATATATAATCAGTGTTGTGGATTTATTGATAACTTGATCTCTCTAAAGTTCCAACCATAAAATTCAACTTAACCCTACTTCCCAATTTTTTTTTTTTTTTTGAAAACCTCCCAATTGTTATTTGATCATCTAGGTAGAATAGAATCTGTAAATTTATAACGCATATCATTATCCTAATTGCAACATAGATCCTTTTAACAGAAAGTTAGATCAAGTTTTTATTGGCAATTTCATGCACTTTGATGCCTCAAATTCTCTTTTGCCGCATCATACTACTGTATTTATAGATATTCTACTCTTCCCACGACAAGAACTTTTTCTCCATTTAATTACGTTGGTTGTGTTTTACAATCTACAAAATCTCTACTACTGCTACTATAAGAACTTCTATAACATGGTTATTGCATTACCTATAAAACCATCTTCACCAACTGTGAACTTGCACACGTACACTTTAAATTTATCTCTACTTCAATTTTACCTACATAGACAATGTGAAATGGCTCTCCTTAAACAATGAGTTTGGAAACTATTTTTTCTGTCAAAAAAAAAAATCCAGTCTTCTTGTCCTCTACAAACCAAAAAGATGCTTCTTTCATTTCTATCTCAGATCAGCTGATCTTCATACTTTTCCTTCATCATCTCATTCAACCTTCTTAGTCAATTTGATGAATAATGACCAACATCAGCTACCCATCTTCATCAATTTCCGAAGTAACTACCATCATGTTCTTCACTAAACCCTTGCAAATCTGCCAAAGATAAGCTAGCCTTGTTCACAATTTTTAGCCCTAAGAGTATAGGGTATCTCTCCCATGATTTTGATGTATCTCACATACATAAATAGAGGAATAGCCATTTTTCAAGATAAGCTTTTCATTAAGTTGTAGATTTGTAGTAATCAATAAACAAGGCAAACAACTCGCTAGTAAAGAAAATCATTTGACAAATAAAGTAAGCTGTAAGTTATAAATTAGTTTATAACATTAACACAGATCATGTAGAAGTAATAATTAGATCTTAACTACTCATTAGCCATGGGAAAGTATGCCAAGCTTTATCTAATCATCCTTGGTTGGCAGCCAAATAAAAATAAATAAAAGTCTGAAGCTAGTTATGGAATACAAGAAACAAAAGTCTATAGCTTATCACCAAAAGTAAGAAGGTCGCAATAAATTTGGTTTTAATGTACTTAGATACCATGAAAAATAAGTAAATACCACTAAACTAGCACTTTACACCAGGGCCATGAATGCAAACCAATAGTTTTAGTCGAGCATCAGAGAAAACAACAATTACTCCACATCCTTAATAATCTCAGCTGCACTACGCATGGGAAACTCAAGTAAATGTGCCATAAAGATAGAGACTTACTGGAATGAAATATTTAGTAGAGAAAGGTGTTCTCTAGAATTCATACTTGAGGGAAATGCAGAATGTATAAGAATATACAGAATGGCAACAGTATAAACCCTTGTATTGTCGATAAATAAAAGTGAAAACTAAGATGTTATACCATTTCAAAATAATATAAAGCAAGATAGTTTATACAAAGAACAGAATGTTCCAATTTTTGCTGCATTTTTCTAAACACAAATAGAAAGGAAAGCAAACACTTTATAACATAAACTAACCTTTTTCACCAGAAATCGTGACAAGAGCAACTACCATCCTGAAAATGGTGAAACCTCTTAGCATCCCGTGCAATAATTAACCGACCTACTAGCTTTGATATAATCTTCAAAACATTATGACAATCAACACAAACACGAAGGTTTTTCATAATCCGAACAGTCTGCCGAGCAGGGGTTGTCATGAGGGCAAAAGCAAGGGCCAGCCTTTCACTATGATAGAGCAAAGCTTCCTCCTTGGATTCTTGGTCAATGTCGTGCAACACACATTTTAATTCAGGAACATATCCAGCATCCTTTATTTGTCGTAAGAGTCCTGCAATTTGTTCATAAACTAAGTCATCATCAGGATGGGACCTCTCCCCAGCCCGATACTCGCGATGTAAGAACCTATTTGATAATTCAAATGAATCAGATTTTTTTCTTGCATTCTTTTTCAAGTCTGAATCTTTCACAGGTAAAAGACCTTCCTTAGCCTGTTTTGTCATCTTTGTTGAGTCTAAGGACTCAATGATGTCAGCACATCGATCTCCAAGGGCTTTATCCCCATTAACCCTACAAAGATTCATTAAGGTTTCCCAAACATCAACCGTTGGTTCAACAGGCATAGTCTCAACAAACTCAAAAGCTTCATTCAGGCAGCCACAACTTCCAAGCATGTGTACCACATTTGAATAATTCTCCATGGTTGGAGAAAGGTCAAAATCTACTATCATGGACTTGTAATGTTGCATACCCTCATCAAATGCACCAACCACAGTACAAGCATTGAAAACAGAGTCAAAAATGCCTGCATCTGGTTTCATTCCCAACTGCTTGAACTGTGTGAAAAGATCAATTGCTTCCTCTCCAAATCCAGCAAGAGCAAGCCCCATAATCATAGTATCCCATGATGTTAGATTTCGCTGAGGCATTTTCTCAAAGAGCTTGAACGCATCAGCAACTGAACCACATTTCAAATATGTATCCATTATTTTGTTATGAACTCCAACACTAACATTTTTCAAGTTTTGGATGATATGATCATGAACACTTCTTACAGCTTCCAGATATTTAGTATCCTCAAATAATTGCAGCAACTGCAAACATTTAGGGGTGTCCACAACAATCCCATTTTTCACCATTAAAGAGAAAACTTCCACAGCATCATCAACTTTTCCCTCATTGCAGAACTCACAAAGTTCCTCGATAGTGCCTTTGTAAGTCTGACTTTCACCATTGTCATGTGCTCTATTAACACCACTATTTTGTTCAAGGATCTTCAGCGGAGAATTACCACCTTCAGAAAAAGAAATAGGAGCATGTTGATATTCAAACTGGTTTTGCTGAAATATTTTAGCATCTCCCATATACTGCCCATTGTGCACATCTGTTCTTCCATTGAAATTTTGCATATTCATATCATGTCGAATCTGCCCTGGGTAGGTCTCTATATGATTCTGATGAGAGCTTTGATGAAATTGCCCAGTACTACCTTCCAAACCAGTATAAGAGTTCTTAGAGAACTGCCCATGATATCCAAAGTTGTTTCTGGTCAGATTTTCATGAACATAATTGCTTTGATGCCTAAAACCAGCAGCGTCACAGAATTCCCCATGCGACTTCCCATCAACACCAGGAATGTTAACCTTCAGTTGAGGAAGTAAAACATTCTCCTTGTGACTGTTTCCAGCACGATTTTCTCTATGGAAAGTGAAATTAGGCAAAAACTGCCCGGAATCACTTGAACTAAATGCATTTGTATTCTGCATCGAAGCCTCTCCAACCCCACCCCGATGATGTGCAGCATCTCGTTGATAGGATTCCCCGAGTAATTTCCCCTGAGTCTCACTTCGGTTCAAATAAAAATTTTGCTGATCAGAATTGCCTCTTCCGTATATATCTGGTTGGTCGATGCCCGCCTGCATGCCAGCCCCTCCGACCGCCCCGCTGTGAGAGTACTCCGCCTCCCCAAAATGGCACTCGGTGCTATGAACGGCGGTACATAGAAGCCCGCGGCTAACAAAAGGCGAGGCTTTGAAGGCAGTGGAACGGCCATTCTCGTCGAAGGATGAAATGGAGGGGAAGAGAGACGAAGAACCAACGTTGGCGAGGAATGATACTGATCTAAGGGCGACAACGGAAGCACTTCTCCTTAACATCCGTCTCCTTCACGGGCTCCAATGACGGCCTGAATTGCCACGTTCTCGAGAAGGAACAGAATCGCCTCTTCAAACCACCCGCGATGTTCGACTTCCTAGCTTTTTCTGAGAAGGCAATGAAGGCGCAAAACCCTAGAGTGGAGGAGCCCTAAAATCTCTCTCCTTATTAAAAATTGATTTTATCATATATTTCAACACAAATTTTAATATTAAAATTAATTTTATTTATCCATTTTTATAAAAAATTAATTTTATTTCTTAATAAAAAAATATTTTACAAATCATATAGAAATATAAAATACTGAGTTATCATTTTATATTATTATACAATAATGTTATATTTTCACTGAATTATGATAAATAAATTGTATAAAAATACATAATAAATTCTCATAAAAATATTTAATGAATTTATATTTTTTATATTCATATTCAAATATATACAAAATATAAATATATATTTTACTTGAAATCAAATTTATTTGAACTTTCTACACTTTATTTAATTTTATTTAATTGATAAATAAAAAATAAAAATATTTATTTAAATACTATTATATTTGTCTCTCAATATTTATAAAAAAAATTGTAATTTTGATAAATGTGGTTTGAAGCTATTTTTTAATTCTATTTTATTCGAGAAGATTAAAGCAGTTTCTTTATAACTATCAAACAGGCCAAAATTTGAACTCATCGTAATCAATATTTAGACTTAAATATAATAGATCTATTGAAAGATATAGTAATTTTAGGTGATTACTATAATGATCTAATTGATGATTTAATGAATCAAAGTTAAAGAAATTTTTAAAACTTGGATCACTTTATAATTTATTTTGAATTAGGAAGACTTACTTGTAATTTACCCTTTATCTAATTATAAATTCATGATTTTTAAAATTTTTTAAAATAAAAAAATAATCTAATCAATTTTAAAATGCATTGAATACAGATTAGGCAATGTAAAACTATAAGCTAAAAAGCATTACTGTCGTGCATATGACCTAACAACTAGGCTACAATGTACTTTTGTATAGCTAAATTAACATAATAAAAGACAAAATGAGTAAATACTAATCCATATACAAGTTGATTTTCATTCTGAAAATGTTATATATAATTTAAAAAAAAAACAACAACAACAAGAATCAATTAGCCAAAAAACATAAGACTAAAAATCAACACTATGAGTACGGCAAGCAGCCAAATGCTTTTTCACTTTACTAGCACCAACACGACGAGCAACTTCCTTAAGACGAATACGATCTGGGATAGTCTTAACTCCAAACATCAATAGTAAAACACTCATGACATTTAAACAGAGATCATATAGAATGTAATTCAAACACAAAATAGTTAATGATATTCCATGACAGCATCGTACCATATAATAGCCTAAGATATTTACTAATGCATTAAACACCAAATTATATTAAAAATTATAATTAGAGCATAATGCATAATATATACTATAGTTACTCAAAGTACTTAAAAGTCGACTGCTATATAAAGAACAAGATCGATCTCCAACAATAATGAATGATAAAATTTACATCTATCATTTTCAAAAATCTATTATTTTCAGGAGGCACCTTCAAAGTCTACTATTTTCAGACAGCATCTCGCACCTTGGGGTTAATTTACCGATAGTATCCTATTTTTGAAATGAAATAGTAGTGTTGTATAAAAATAATAAATTTTGAGGTAAAAATAATGAATTTTGGAGTGAGGGATGTAAATCTCCAAATAAAATATCAATGATATAATACTCAAGTGATGAGAATTGACTTATCATAGCTTGATGGTGAGTGTGGCCAACAAAAAAATTCTGAGCTTGATCGACGGTCTGCAGCACCAAAAAAATTCTGAGTTTTGGATGTGCTGGTCTGTATTGCGTCTGATTTAGTATCCCGCAATGCTTCTACTCCCTATCCTCGCGGCTCCTCGCCACTTGCCCCCGTTCTCCTGCAACTTCATCTCCACCTCGTTGGGCAAATTTTTGGTTCAGCCGAGGAACCGTAGCTTTCTCTCCCGCATCCGCCGCAAGCCCATGGCTCAGCGGTTCCAGGCTCTCAGTCAGCACCACTAATTCTCTCTCTTTCTTCTTTTCGCTTGTTTTGTATTAACCCTTCATTCTATGGTTATCAGGCCTTCTGTTGTTTCTAATATGTGACAGCTTTGATTGCATTTGATTGATGGATCTGTTGGTGTTGTGAAAATTTTGAAGCTAAAGGATGTTTGGCCGAACTTATGCCATACATGTTGATGTGCTTCGTGTATTTTAGCAATTGAAAATTCCCAGATAGAGCATTCTTTTCTTTTTTTGGCCTTTGATTCTGGTTGAAGTTTTAGCTGATGTTGACTCGGGGTTTAGGGTGGTTAAATTCGACAGTTGCATCTGGATTTTTCTTGATATGATACTCTGTTGAGAGATGAAGACAATGATGACAACATAATAATACGTTGGTTATGTTTTAACTAAGACAGTTGATGCACAGTCTTGTCATGCAGTTGGAGAGCCTTGATTTCTTGTGAGGGGAGATCTTCTCATGGAGCAATTGAGAGCTAATGGGAGGCAAGTAAAGAGAAGATAAAGGAATACAAGGGTTTTACATGTTAGACCATTGAGTGAAAAATGACTTGTCTGTAAGTAAGTACGAAGATACACTATAAAGTCCTGTTTGTGATTTGTCTAAAAGGGTTAAATGTCAGGAATAAATTTTTCATGAAATTTATATATATATATATACGTAATAAAAAATAACTTTATATCTCATCTTAGATAAATTTTAATATAAAAAAATTCACATTATATCACATCCTATCTCAAAACATTAATTAATTTTTTCATATCATATATAATATTTAACATAACTAACTTACTGTATTTCCATCATATATGCACTTCGAAAAAAACCATTTTTCCCGAATGTGCTTTTCTTCCAAATGTCAAACAAGCCTTAAGCAAGGCGAATATTAAAATTTTGAGTATAAGAGTGATTTGAGCACTCTAGATATCCTCCCTTAAGAGCTTCGGAATACAACTTTTTTTTGTAGAGTTAAGACTACAACTTCAATAACTTTGAAATTCTCTCAATGTTTGAGTAGTATCCATTGTTCTTAGGAAACGTTGGATGGAGGTGACTACGAAGTGGCATATCCACTGTATTTAATAAGTGGGTTGATTCTGATAGAATAGGCAAAGTTGATGCACATGGGATCAACTGCTAGCCATGTGTTATAGGGAGCCTCGGCAAGTTCTTCTGGGGTGGTTTTTTGAGGAACTTGCTCATTAAGAAATTTCATCCTGATTGCTCTTATTGTTGTCGGGATCATTGCAGTTTTTTTATTGATGAACTCTTAAACTCGGTCAAGGTGCTCAAGAAATGTTTCTAGTTCACTCTTAGTCTCTGAATAGAATAGAGGTCCATGAAGGCAGCCTTTGTAAAAGGTAAACTAGACCGCAGAGTCTTTAGTGACTTTCGTATCAAGGAAGTTGGCTTGGAATTGGGTGATGTTGGATCAGATTGTTTCATTCGATTTCCACCTAATGTTGCACAATGCTAGAGGATGGAGTGAGGCTTATTGTAAACCCAAAAGTGTGTGATGAATTCTTATATTAGTTGGACTAGCTGCGAATATAGCCAGCAGAGAGAGAAGAGAACCACTGGAGTGCTTCCTTCTTAAAGGTGGTCATGAAGGGATGATAGATGGAGCCATTTTCAATGTGTAGAAAGACATCTTATTTCAAATCCCCTCACATGTTGGTCTTTGCCGGTCTTTCTCATGTAACTTTCAACTTTTGGCCTTTATGTTTGCTGGAAGCTGCGAGGCGGGGATAGCCTCATGAAAGGTTAACTATCCTCTATATGGGCCATTTCATCACCCGCTGCCTATTGTGAACTGACTTTGTTCATTTTGGTCATTTTGCAAGGAGCAGCAGACTTGGTTTATGGATCCTGGAGGTGATTATTATGGTTGCTAGTATGGACTGAAGTTGCACCTTGGCTTTCTGTGGTAGGAAACATTGAGTTGTGCTAGTACAATTGAGATCTGAGCCAAGTTGGGCTGAAGCTGTGTTGGTAGAATTTTTGTAATATCTTTGGTGGTTCATACCTGTTGGTTTGCAGTGGTCTGATATGCATCTCTACATTTTCTCAAGGTGACACTTCATGAGGTACAAAGTTTGCCTCCTTGTCTAGGTCATTTTGGTTCTCTAATAGGCTAGCAACTTGGTTGGCAGCCTAGGATCTGGTCTACATATTGCTTTCAGAGTTCCTTTAGCCATGATAATCTTTTTTTTTTAACTAAAATGTTTGCACACAATCTCATCAATTGATCTTTTTTGACTGGAGATAGTTTCACAAGGCAATTGAGGGCGATCAAAGCCAAGTAAAGGAAAGATAAGCCTCAATGATTTTTAAGTAGAAAACCCTTGAGAGAAACCACAATTTCTTCAAGGCGAGAAAGAAGATCCATTGTAAGCAAGGTGATTGCTTTAGTTTTAAATACAAGAGTGATTGTAACACTTTAGATTTCCTCCCCTAGAGGTTCACAATACAATTATTTCTAGAGTTAAGTTTATATTTCTATAATTTGAATTTCACTCTATATCAAAGTTGATAACCGTTTTTCTCAAAAAGGGTGGGAGGTGATTACCAAGTGGCAGACCTAAGATATCCATTTAGTGGGCTGGAACACATTAAAATGGTCAAAGTTGACATACTCGGGATCACTTGCTTGTAGTTTGCTGCCTAGCTCTTGGGTCGATGTAGGAGGCAGAACCAGTCTTCATCAAAAGACCTTGTAACATAAACAATCAAGTGCGACGAATGAGTTGAGTCTTGAATTATCAATACTTATTAGTCATGCATGTCTTGGGCTAGCCTTCAGTTTACTGTAAATCTGACACATGTATGACTCAGGTTTGTATGCTTAATACAAGGTAAATAGGGAGAATATCCGGAAATTAAATCAATCATGTGTATCAAGCTTATATAATTTATTTGGAGGCCTGATCATAAGAAACCAAGTGGAAAAATATGTAATTGTGAAGTGTACCTTGCTCAACTTATTAATAAGGCTGGTCTTTAAATACTGATAAATTCAGGCCTTATATGTTTTTCTTCTTGATTTAGTAGGTTAAGGAAAGGAAGGTGAAACACAAAATTTATTTAAAATCAATTACAAAATTTATTTAAAAGCAAATTAGAGGTTATGCTATGTTCTGACAAAATTAACTACAACTGACTAAAGTTTCTACTTTTACATGTCATTTCAAATTAGAAATGCCTGTGTGCGTGTGTTTTCTATATTTTTTTTATCATGCAGTTTGTTTCCATTGATATGTTTATCTTTTGTTGTACGTAATTCACAAATGTCACTTCATGCATTATGCAATTTCCATACAGTTATTTTGTAGTTGAAATGCAGTGTCAATACATTTTCCCTTAGTTAATTGTCTTCTATTGGTTTCCTATGAATGGAAAGTTGGAAATGGTAGCGTCTACTATAGTAACTAAACTTTCTCAATGCAACAAGCTGCTTATTAGCATTGATATTTGCAATTTTGGGCTTAAGCAACATTAAGTCAAGTGATATGCTAACTTTAAATTGGGGCCAATGCTAAGTTATTTTGATTCTTTATGAAAGTTTATTTGGATTCTTCATGCCTAGTAGCCCATCAATCTTCTCTTTGAGAAGTTTGCTGTGTCTATGGTGACTTAGTAATGTGATGCTTTGCTTCCTCATTAGATATTTCTAATGCTTATAGTTCTCGGGAATTTTTCTTTCTTTTCATCATTCTTGGAGTTCCAACTTACTTGCAGTTATTTGCTTTAGTGTCTTTTTGGTTGGCTTTTATCTTAATATGGTAAATGCAGGCCTATCCAGTAACACTGTTTCAGAAACCTCGTCCTCCCACATTGTTGAGGATAATGATCTTTTGATTGTTGGGCCAGGTGTCCTTGGCAGAATAGTAGCTGAAAAATGGAAACAGGTTCAATTTCTATGACTGATGTGATATATAATATGTGCCAAAGTTATCATTCTCCACATGATAGATACCATCTCACATGATTTTTGATGAAATGTGAGAACTAATAGTTCCAGGGAAGCAATATGAACATGGTTGGGTTTTCAGTCTTTCTCAACCAGGAAAGAAAACCAGGATGCAAAGTAAGGATATTTGCATCTTAGAAATATCAAAAATGAAAAGAGAGTTACAGCAAATTCCTTTTATTTGGATATATGAGAGATGAGCTGGTGGGAATTCCCAACTTTTGAATTCAGATCAACCAAAATTTTCCACCTATTTATCAACGGAAGATACCTAAGTAATTGAAAGCATTTGTATTTATTATTTTTCTTTTTTTCATAATTTTAGATCTTTCTGTCTTAATTTGTAAGTAGTAAAAATTTTATTTGTTACTATGGAAGTTTATACATACATACATGCATGCATAAATACATACATTTAGCTTTCTATTAAATGTGAATCAGGTTTTAGTAAGTGTGACGTGCAGAAGATTATAAATTGATTTTTTGTCTTGTTGAAATCAAACAAATTTCATGTTTTCTTTGATTATCAAAGAAAAAAAAAATTCATGTTTTCTGTTGGTACAGGATTATCCTGATTGCTGGATTGCTGGGCAGACAATGACTGTAGATCATCATGATGAATTGATAGAACTTGGCATTAATCCTTCTTTAAAAGGAACGACACCTAATAGACAATACGCTAATATTATTTTTTGTGCTCCGCCAAGAACTGCAGATTACCCTGCCGATGTTAAGTAAGTTTTTGGTGTTATTTATGTTGAAATTAAGCTAGCATGATCAAATTTGAGACCATTAATATAGCTTGCTCTTCTTTTATGCTATTAGTTTTACATATGATATGCTTTCTTTTGTTTGTTTTTTTAGTTAATCTACAAGCTCAATAACCATTTCTAGTATTCTAAGTATAATGATGTGGCCTGGTGATTTTTCATTCAAGCTTCGACATGACTCTGCATTGAGGTGCCAAGGCCTTGAGTATATTAGCATTTGTATCTACGAATTTAACTCATGCAGCTACTGCATTGTTGGTTTTTACTGCAAAGTTAGAGTAAGTTAATGATCTATCAATAAAATTTGGAAAATGGTCATTAAGAGTTTGGCATGGTAACTTGGAAGTTAAGTTGATTGTTGAATTTCTGGTTACCAACTAACCTTAAAGCTAAACAGAGATTTAACAGACTACTCTAATCTTTGAAACAAACTCCCACTTGTTTTGGTTCAATGAATAGTTAAACAACTTTAATCTCTAAGGCCCTATTTGGCGCGAAGACTGAAATCAGGACCAAAATAGTACTAATTTAAAAAACAACAATAATAATGATAAATAAAATTTTTTAATTATTCTACACAAATTTTAATATAAAAAAATATTATCTTCACATACTCAATAATTTTTAATAAAATTATTAACTTTATTTCACATCCTAAACTAAAATACTCGATTCGAATATTTTTGTCTAGGATGTGAAATAAAGTTAATATTTTTATTGAAAATTGAGTATGTAAAGTAAAAAAATATTTTTTTATATTAAAATTTGTGTAGAATGATTAAAAAAAATTATTTATTATTATTATTATTATTATTATTGTTTTTTAAAGTAGTACTATTTTGGTTCTAATTTTGGTCCTCGCGCCAAACAGAGCCTAAGGCCTGTTTGTTTGTAAGGTTAAATTTAACAAGGTTAAAATTAAACTTGGATAGAGATATTTTTTATTCAAGGTTGTGAATGATGTGAAATAAAGTTAGTTATTATATTGGGATATGTGAGGGATGTGATATAAAGTTAGTTATTATGTTGGGATATGTGAGAGATGTGATATAAGTTAGTTATTATTTTAGTGTAGGATATGAAATAAAGTTAATTATTAATATTAAATTTTATGTGTGATGTGATATGCTTGGTTAAAATTAAACCAGGTTAATTTTCAATGGCCAAACAAACGGGGCTAAGAGATGATTTAGCCCTATGTATAATCAAAGATTGGTTTGTTTCTACAACCCTCTTGGTCTTCTTTGCATATCATTCTAAGCTTATTCATCTTTATTTAGCATGCAATCCTAGTAAACTTCATGTGAGATACTTAAAATTAGAGAGTTCATCTAATTGTACTGTAACATACATGAAACTGCTACACATTTATATGATTAAAAATCTTTTGCAGATTGGCAACATCAAACTGGAATGGTAGGGGTTCTTTTCTGTTCACATCAAGCACTGTTGTATATGATTGTAATGATAACGGACTGTGTGATGAGGTGTGGCATTGCTAAAGTATATTGCATTACTTGTTACTAATATTGTTGCCTTTTTTATTAAATTTGATATGAACTACTTTCTTGTTAATATTTGATATCTTTTGTCATTATGTAATGCACATTAGACCGACTGCTAATCAAATTGACCCTATATTTATCTTTTTATAGTATGTACAATCTTTGTTTGTCTTGTGCTTAACAGCTAGTTCTGAGAAAATTAGTCAGTCATTGAATTTATGAATATTTGATATCGATAATACTAAAACTTTCTTACGTGGGAGAATATGGTGTGTTTGATTAAGCTTGAAGATGTACTTGTTCTTTCAAGTACTCAATTATCGTTTTGAAGAAATTAGTATATGCTACTTCCGTTTGCTAGGTGGATAAAACTACCTAGAGAAAATGTTATTTATATTCCCGCATCTATGCATCCATACATGGACACACAATACATCTGTACCTACATACACAATATTCATGCAAACACACTTGCACGTGGACATGTAAATATAGACATATATATATAGAACAATGCTTTCATCTATATATACAAACAACACCCATATTTATAAACTTTTGCTTGCAGATTATGTGATATTAAGCTCAAATATCCCAGGCGTAATAATGGTAAAAATTAAATCAAAAATTTAAAGGGGCACTTACCTACATGCCATAGTAAATTGGTATATTTACATATTGAACACACTATAAACTTTTTTATACCAGTTACGCTTAAACCATTTAAAAATTATATCTTACAAATTAAAAAAATAATAATAATATTACATCTTACACATCATTTTTGTGTTCTGAAGGTAATTTGCAAACACTTTGTGATGTGCACAGTGTAGTTCAGTGGAAATTAATGTGAAATATGTAAATTAGAGTGATTTACTGTGGCATGTAGGTAATTAAGCCAAATTTGAAATCATTTATTTTATTCAATGTCCTTTTGAGCATTTGAGTTTTTCAAGGAATAGTTTATTCAAGTTTATAGGTTTTTATTTATTTCCTTTCAAGCAAGTTGTTTGTTTTTGTTTTTGGGCTAAAACAAACACTATAAAGAGCCCTATAATTTTTTGTAGTGCTACGCATTGATGAAATAAAATTATTCCCTTCAAATTTAAGCTCTTTCACTTCTTCCTCTTCTTCTCGTTCTATATCCGTTTCTATTTCCTCTTTTCTTTCTTCTCTTCTCGTTCTACATAAATTAGTTTCATAAGAAAAAGATCCACTGCTTACTTGATTGTTTGCCGATAGTTTGATTTACGAAGTTTCAGTCTG
Source organism: Apostasia ramifera (assembly GCA_019297695.1). Classification (NCBI taxonomy): domain Eukaryota; kingdom Viridiplantae; phylum Streptophyta; class Magnoliopsida; order Asparagales; family Orchidaceae; genus Apostasia; species Apostasia ramifera. The sequence continues at coordinate 96,813 of JAEMOT010002389.1, read as the reverse complement.
TTTACCTGTGGACTTGTCTGATGGCTCCCGCATGTAGCTCAACATATAGGTTCAAGCATTAGTGTTGGGAGATCCAACTAGTCACTTGACTTAACTCCAGGTAAGTCCCAAGGCAAGCCACGAAACAAGAGGAAGAACTCCAGTGATATGAGCCTCGGAAAGAAGTATCATGGGTTACGAAATCCCTTGAAAAGAAGCTTTGGGTAAGAATAACTCGTAAAATTTGATAGGTCGTGTTGTCAGATAATGCCTCAAGTCAAGAGAAGATGCCCATTTCAATGGGAGAGAGCACATGAGAAAACTCACAATATCCTAAGTAATTCCTACAAAGCAAAATATAATCCCTGGGATTAATAGAATAACGGTTAGTGAGATTTCCTAGAAAGAGATTAGGGATCCCATAAGAAAACTTGGTAAACATGAGGTTTGTCATGACCACCAGAAGTGCGCTCTAGGGCATCCAAAAGTATGACCAGGAAAAGGAGATCTATAAAGAATGGCTATGAACATTCCATGCCTAAACAAAAGTTCATAAGAACCCAATAAGTGCTCCTTGGCTAACAAACTCAACTCTCTTTATCGAAGGTAGTGGTGATGTTATTTTGTTTGATCTGAGCCTCTTGGTGACTCTTCAGCCTTGTCCAGTTTTGTTACCATATCCTAAGGGCTTGTTTGGCGTGGGGACCAAAATCTTAACCAAAATGATACTAGTTTAAAAATAATAATAATAATAATAAATAAAATTTTCAAATTATTCTACACAAATTCTAATATAAAAAAATATTATTTTATTTCACATACTCAATAATTTTTAATAAAAATATCAACTTTATTTCACATCCTAGACCAACTTTTAAATTCTAATGTAGTTCGGATGAAGGGAAGCAGCGCTGTTGAAAAAGAGAAGTGGTTAAGGTAAACTTGTGAGGCTTTTTTTTTTTTTTCTTGTTCCATTACAAGATACATATCATTAAGCAACAAAGCAGTTGATAAAGTTTCCCTGTATATTTCCGAAATGAAACTCTTTAAAACTTACCAAACCCACTGAAGTTAAAATTTGCAAATAATCAAATATTAAGAAAAGAAAATACCAGTCTTGTTTATAAAAGATCTCAATAATCAAGTAGAGGAATCGTGTTGCTACTCTCTTGCACCTAAAATAGTTGTGGCAACAATCTCAGGTAGTTGGTCTGCCATCACAAGTTCACACATGTACATACATGCATGCATTCATGCATACATAATATATATATATATTCTTTTATTGTTCTGAAAATGCATTTGTTAGGCTAATGTGCATGGTGGTAACATGAAACTTGCCAACACAGTGCAGCAGTATTATAGGGACAGGAAAAATAAAATTGTCCATCATGTCAATATATTTTATTTTGGAAGAACCTATCTTTTTTATATGTAATGTTCAATGCGTTGCGCTTTTCACTTGTTTTTGTTTGTGTGTGTTTTTCACTTGTTCAATGCGTTGTGATCAAGTATATTTTCTGGTACCTCACAAAGGCAATTTTTTGCTTAAACTGCAATGTGGGAAACATCATCACTTTTTTGATGCATTTCTGTAGGATTATCCGGTAGTGCCAATTGGCAAAATTCCTCGGATCGATGTTCTATTGAAAGCTGAAGGCACCGTCTTGGAGGCTGGCGGTTGTGTCCTGAGGTTGGCAGGACTTTATATATCCTTGTCAACACAGTTGGCTGCATTTATGCTTGATTTCATCTTGAACTATTGTCTGTTGAATGATGAGTAAGCTTCATTTTGTTTGCTTAGCATTTTCTTGACCATTTTTATACAAAGTAGATAGAGGGGCTCATGTCTACTGGATTGAGAAGGGAGTAGTTGATACTCGTCCGGACTACATTGTCAACCTCATTCACTATGAGGTCATAAATTTGAAATGCTGTTCCATCTATATTCCCTTTTGTGTACTTTGTGCTTAACTGCTTATTCTGTTGTCTTTTTGCATGTTATTCTACATAATAACTTTACCCCAGAGAAGGCATTTTGGGTTGGTTTTATCAAAACTTTTTTCTTCAAAATCTTTGATTTAAACTTATTTTGGCTGCTGCTATGAAATAGGATGCTGCATCACTGGCAGCAGCAATTATGAAAAGAAGATTTCGTGGTCAAATTTTTCTGGGCTGCGACAACCATCCTTTATCAAGGTTTGCTCTTGTAGTTTTCTTTTGTTTTTTTTCATACATGCCACTCCAAAGTTCTTTATTTACATGCATGCCGCCTCAAATTATTCTATTCACATACACGCCATTCAAACCTATATTTAAATACATGCCATGTAAAAAGCTTTTGGTTTACATTCATGTCACTCAAAAACTCTCTATTTGCATATTAAGGACCCAAACTTGATTGTATGGGTTTTCTATTTAAGTAAATTTTTAGGGGATATTTGGTTTAATGTTATCTTGATGTTATGTCATGCTATTTAGAGAAAATAATTATTTGATTTGATAACATATATAAATAATATTGTAAAAATTATAAAAGTGTCACTCAAAGAATGACATATAGACATCAAGACATCTAAATAACATGATATAATATCATGACAATAATATTGAACTAAATGCCTGTGCCCCCTTAGTCATTTTTTAATGACATACTAAGAAATAATGAACTTTGGATCCTTAATGCGCAAATAAAAAACTTTTGAGTTGCATGGATGTAAATATAAAACATTTATGTAGCTAAATATAAACCTTTTGAGTGTTATATATATGTAAATAGAAAACTATTGAGTGGTAAATATATAGATAGAAAATTTGGGATTACATATATGTAAATAGATAATTTTTGAATGGCATGTGCATAAAAACCACTTGATTGTATATCCCGTTGATTGCTTTACGATACTCCTAGTATTTCTAAAATCTCTTGTCCATGATTATCATGCTTTATGAAATGGTTTTTGTCTGCCATTCCTACTTCACCATGCATGTAGTGATAATTTTGATTTACAAGATTTTTAGTTCATCTTTGAGTAAAATATTATTTTTTTTTACGTTCCTGTATCATCTCTCTCTCTCTCTATATATATA
>JAEMOT010002389.1:70073-93415 GCA_019297695.1 Apostasia ramifera | reverse complement strand
TATATATATATATATATTACATACATACATACATATATATATATATTTATTGTATGTCCTTCATTAGGTTTGCCTCATGGTTCTCTCTAATTTTTCTATACCTGCTCTAATAATTTTTTTAAATTCATAATCTATTGTTCATTTTCTTGAACGGTCTCCTAGCTACTGTCTAGGCCTCGTAATGCTGATCCTCAAAGTTCTCAATCTCTGTGGTTTATGCAGGCAAGAGGTGATGGATTGTGTAAATCTCAGTGGGAAGTATAACAAGAAATTTCAGGCTTTTACAGGCAAGCTTTTTTCTCAGCTTTCTGTTGAATTTGCACATGAGCAATTCTCTCGTATTAGTAGTTCAACAAGTTATGGTATCGATATAAATGGTATTGTTTTAGGCTTTTGGGTTAGTATGTGTCTATTTACTTGTATATTGGGCCACACTTGAGCACCTAACATACTTTGGCCCCTTGTTTTCTTTCATAACAATTGGTATCGGAGCCGAATGTTCGGCTATGATCAAGTGATTCATGTGGTTGCTTCCATGGGTCTTGCTCAAGTTCTAATATGGTTGAGTGAAATCTAAGAGCGGATAACTCCCATTGTACTAGAAGGTGGTTGAGTGGCGTCTTACTGTGCATGCTCTTGATGAGTTAAAATGATCCCTAATGTAGATTGATTCTCATGTGAGAGAAAGATTATTGGGAATGCGCAGGAGCAGTTATCCTATATTGATAGTTTAAATAAAAGTTATGTTAATATACAACTGGTGTTACCCATTAGCTTAGATTTTTAGGTTAACAAGTGTTCATTTGCTTGTGTATTGGGTCGCACTTAAGCCCCCTGATTTCTTCTTGATACTTTTCGTGGCTTGTTGGTAAAGATTTTTGTGATCACATAACAATAACAATTCAGATCTTTATCCTACCAAGTGAGGTCTATTATATGAATTCTTTATTTTTATTGCAATCTATCAAATAATAAATCATCATTTAGTTTTAAATATATAAGATCATTAGAAGTTTTCTTCGATCATGCTTGAAATTTTTTTTTTCAAGCTCTTTGAAACGGATGAAGTATCTTTTAGGATTATTTGTTTTAAGATGCATGCAGGCACCGCTGATCCTCTGGGGAAGAGGATGGACAATTCAAAGACTCGTGCTGAGATAGGATGGGAGCCAAAATATAAGAGCTTCCCTCATTTTTTAGGCCTTATAAGCTGATTCAACATTCAACTGCAGTCATGAATGGGCTTTTTTTTTTTGCATTCTTTTTTGGGATATTTACACAGTGGAAGCAAAGTTCTATCGAATTATGAGTTTCAACTAAATTTTTAATAAAATTACACGCCTTATACTTAGGCTCTATTCGGTAATAAGAAAAAAAAGAAGATTTGGTTGGAATTTTTAGTGATTTTTAAAAAATGTGTATGATGTGAAATAAAGTAAGTTGATTATATTAAAAATTGTATAGGATGTGAAATAAAGTTGATTGATTTATTGAGAATTGTGTTGGATGTGAAATAAAGTGATTGTTTAATGTTGAAATTTGTGTGAGATGAAATATAAAATAATTTTTTAAGTTTTTTTAAAATAAATTTAAGATTTTAGCCATGGGTAATTTTAGCCATGATTTTTAGTCCATTGCCAAACAGGACTTTAATGTCAAAATCTCATCTCTTTTCAGCTCTATCAAAATGTTATATTGATTTAAGTTACATGTATTTCACTTTAAACTTAGGGGGCGTTTGGTTCAGTGTTATCTCAATGTCAATGTTATTTAGATGTCATGTTATCTAAATATTATTGTTATTCATCAATAGACATTTGTTTGGTTCAATATTATGATATTAGAAAATATCAATGCTATTCAAATTATTTTTGTTTAGTTGAAAGTTATTGGCATTATAATGACAAATTGATGGTGTTATCTTCAGACGTCACCCAATTTGGAGTGACATCTAGATGTCATCATGTAATGGTATTTTTGTAATTAATTATAATGTTATTTAAAGATGTCATTAAACCAAACAATTAATTTTTAAAGATAACATAACATAACATTGAGATAATATTGAACCAAACGCCCTCTTAGTCTGATGAGGAGATGCAATTCTTAAATATCTATTGTGATGGAGTGTGGATTTAAGAAAATTTGAGTGAAACACCTAACATAACATGGAATTAGGTGCGAAACGCATAACTTTTAAAGAATTTAAGTAAAATACGTAAGTTTGAAAGAATTTTGTATCATGTATTTTGTTATTGATTCCTAGAGTTTAAGGTATACTTTTACTTGATTCATGTTTTTAAATATGTGGTATCATATTAAATCAATTTAGATAGTTTATATATATAAATTGTAGATTAATTAGAAGCTCCACTAAAAAGAATTGAGTTATTTGATCAGCTGAACTTGAGCGAGTCAAGGTAGCTCGAAAATAACTAGGAAGAAAATGACTTGGAATTTCAAAACAAATTAATCGAAAATCTCGATTCATAAGGGACATGATTTGAGCGTCAAGTTGACATGCTTTTGGTACCGAGCTAGAATTAAGCCATCGGGTTAGTTGAAAACCCCAAATAAACACGCTTTCATTAAGATATTAACTAAATTTGAACTTAAAAATTTTGAGCAATGCCTTTAGCTAAACTTTTCGGTTCCTAATGTGACTCAAAAATTTCGGTTTGAGTCCGATGTGGTTCGAGTTTTGTGAAATTTTGCGAGTGAACAATCATTTATTGTGTGATTCTTATGACTTCATGCATCTTAAATGTTGTTGGTCTACCAAATTTGAAGACTACATTTAATTTGCCATCCACCACCAACTTGAACACAAAAGTCATCCCTACCCACATTCAAAGTTTTCTTTTTTTCCACCATCAGTTTAAATATTTTTCTTTGTCAACTTTTACCAGAAAGAATCCCCGACAAATTGGGGAAATTCGTTTTCATTTAGCGATGTTATAATTTTTCAGAGGGTATATATCATTCGGATTTCTTAGAGGTTGAACTATTTTTTTTATGTGAATTTTTAAATTTAAATTCTTTCTAATGGGTCTCCTGAGTTTTTACGTCGATTTAGTAAGCATTTAAGTTATACAGTATTTTTTACGAGAGTCCTTAAAGTCTTAGCTTCTTGATTCATAGACCTGCGTAAAACAGAGGTCCAAGTCCAACCTCAGGAATTCCCGTGAAAACATTATATACCTTAAGAACGAGTTAGAAAGCAACTTAAATTTATAAATTTTCATAAAAAAGGAGTCTAATTCGAGGGACTAATTAGAAAGAAAATTAAATTCATAGACTTGCATAAAATATAAGTCTAACATTAAGGATCTTGATGATATTTTTATTTATTTGAGATAAAAAGCATAAGGTAGAGAAATTAAAGAGAGAGAGAGAGAGTATTCCACATAAATTGAAAATTAAAACATTAAAATCGTTCTATAAGAAAGTACGAGATGAAAGTCGATACTTCAAAGTGTATCTTCTAGGTTATTTCGCGTTATTTTCTTATATACTTGATCTACTTAATTAGATATTAAAGCAAATCTGGATACAGTCAATGTCATTTTTTAAGAAGACTGTTTCACTATAAAGGAACCAACGATTTGAGTATTGAAACATTAATATAGTTAGATAAAATCACGTGAATTGACAAAATAAATTAAATAAATATCATCTTGAACCTATCCCTTGCTGTAAATGTCAATAAATGAACAAAATTAATGTTATCTAATCATTCTATTAAAATATTTTGCTAGCTGGAAAATTTGTTCTTTTGGCAGCAAAAAAAAACTTTTAATATCAATAAAATATCACTATTCTTTTAATTTACATGATTCAAAAATTTGGACTGAACTTTGAAAGGGTAGAACTAAAATCCACGATTTAATCGGGATCAAATAAATATTTATATAAATTTTATTTTTATAATAATAAATAAATAAATAAGTAAAATACAAAAATTATATTGTTAAAGTTTAAAAAAAAATAATATGATTTTATTTTAACCTTAAATTCATGAAAATTCAAAATTCTTCTAAGTTAATGAAATAAAAAAAATGAGAAATATTTTTATAAAATTATGTTATATAATAAGAATTAGGACATATTTTTAAGAAAATCAAAAAAAAAAAAAAAGTGATTCAAAATCGTAGTGAACATTAAAACAAAATAAAATTGTTTAAAATAATCAATTTATAAATCACCAATAATAAAACTTAAATTAAATTTCAGATTATGATACAAACTTAATCTTTGGTTGGCTACTTAGGCAGTTTACCGGCCCGATTATTTCTTTAAATAAAAAAAATTATAAAAAATTTAATTGAAAAATTAAAAATATTTTTTTCAATATTATAATTGATTCTATGAATACATAGAAAAATAAAAGATATTTATTTATATATAGATATAACTAAATTTAATTTTATATTAATTTTTTTTTATTTATTGTATATTAATTTTTTTTATTTTATTTTTATATATTAAACTAAGATTTTAATTGGATATATTTATATATAAAATTTGGCTAAAAGTTTAGATTTTGAGTCGAATTTTTCTCGTTTATTGTTTGAATCGAATTTAAAATTTTAAGTCGAGATAAAATCGGCTAGAGATCGGATTGGAAAATGATAGTTTAAATAGTTGAAATCGATGCAAGCTGGTCTAGTCTTGAAAAAATTATTGAGCCGATCCGTTCAGCTGTTCAATTAATATTTCATAAGGATAGATAACTTTGTTTAATATGAAAAATATTTAAAATTTAAAAATTACATAAATAAATGTTATAATATTATATTTATATATACATTTTTTTAAAATTTATCATTATTAGTATCACCTTATTATCTTAATTATTATATAAATCATTATTGATTGTTGCTAGTAGCCGTTGCAATAATTATTATGAATATTTAAATTAATTTAATTGTAATAAATGTTGATGTAACCTGTAATTGTGAAAATTATAAGGTTGAATTGTGTAAATAAAGTTTAAGAAATAATTAATATGTGTGTAATTTTAACAAAAAAATGTGATAGAACTAGGGCATGGGCCCGGGACCTGCCCGGCTCGACCCGACCCGACCCGGCCTACAAAATTTTAAAGCCTAGGTTACAATAAAACTCATATAATTTTTTTTAATTCGGCCCGGCCCGGCCCGAGCCGCTTGTAGATTTGAGTTTCTATATTTAAAAAAAAAATATTATAGTTCACAATTTTTATTATTATAATTCTATATTATAATAGCATAATTGGAGTTAAATTTTTTTAATATTTTTTATAGTATTTATATTATTTCAATATAAATAATTCGATCATTAAAGTATTAAAATATAAATATATGTTCAAATTAAAAAATTTACATAAAATTTTTATTAAACAGATGTGAAATGTATAATAATAAATTTTTAGTAGTAATAAAAATGAATTCATTCGGGTTGACTCGGCTCGGCCCCACCCGAGCTCGGGTCGGGCTTGGTCATGCATGTTGACTTGAATATTTATGTACGAGTGTGATTTAATTGACTAACTCAGTGATCCAGCTCGTGCTCGACCCGAATCTCATCCATGATGAAAATTAAATGAAGATGCAGCAATAATTAAACAAGGAAGAAAAAATATCAGCCTTGAAACTTGATCCAATTTATTATGGTTAGCAATATCCAAAAAATAAAATAAATAAATAAATTATTATGGTTAGGCGTTCCAGAGTCAAATCTGGCCACATGCCTCACCTCTATCCGGTGCATGTCATTGGCGCACGTCGTCCTCATGCCACGTCATCAATCTCCGATACGTGCCATATTTAGACATATAAATATATAGATATATATACATAAATAGATAGATAAATATATATATATATATATATATATAATTTTATGACCAAAATACCCCAAATTTAAAAGTCGGTTAAAACTCGTATCCTGAGCCTATGCTCAAGTTAAATATAACTATTTTTTAAAAAAAATTTAAAAATTTATATAATTTTCAATATATTAATCAATTTAATTTAATATTTTCATAATTAATTAATTTTATATCTCATTATATATATATATATTTCAAAAAATATATATATTATATATATTTTTTTATAAAAAATTAAAAAAATAGCAATATCTAACTTTGGCATGAAGCTGAATTTAAATTTGATTTAATTTTCATATTTATTGAAGTCAATCGTTTTTTTACCATATTGATATTAATTAAATTTGTTACCAATTCAATATTTATATAACGATACCTTTATAATTTTTTGGATATATAAAAAATTATATTATATTCATAAATATAATTTATAAAAATATTAAAAATTTTAAAATATATATTAAAAAATTGTATATAATTATATTTATATATATATTATATATTATATGCAAAAATAAAATTTTAAATTACAAAAAATAAGATAAATATTAAATTTAATTCAATTCAAATTTTTTGCATGTTGAGGCAAATTCGGTCAAATTCGACTCGTTATTAGCCTAAAGTGCATGCAAGTGCGCACGCAAGTCAAACTATAATATGTGAACAGCCCAGAGCCAGAAAGGTCAAGATGTGGGACTAAACTTTTAAATTGATATCTTTTGTTGGAAGAAACAAAAGTTTTCAGTTGAAAGGAAATTTTAAAATTATTCTTTTTTGATACATAACGATTCATTCTTATTATTCTTTTGCTTCGACATTGAGTCTCTGATGGTTCAATTGATTTCATCTTCAACGAATATCAATCCCGTTATCAACTCCAACCAATCCTTTCACACAATCTATCATATTAGTTACGTTGCTCCACAAGCAAACTTAGCTGTGCGTCGTATACGTAAGTGATCCAATGACAGGACCAATCGAGCCATCAGCTTAGCTGATAACCTTCTAATTGAAAATTGCACTAGCCAAGATATTGTGAGTTATTAGAAATTATACGTATGTATGCCTTATTTGGTAGAAGCCTATTAGGTTAAAAAAGATCGACTTAAATGATTTAATATATAAATCACAGGTTAATCAAAGTTCTAGTATAAAGACTTTGACTATTAGATTTTGTTCATATAAAAAAAAAATAAAAAATTGTATAGTCGATCTTATAAAATAAAGACTTAGTTATTTGTTGTGATCTCAATATTAAATATTAATTTTATTTAATATTTAAGACATTATCATAAATAATATTAAAATAATTTTATTATATATATTTTAGGAAATTGACTTAGAAGACATCTTTATTATAAAAAATTATATATTTTATTATCAAAGGTGAAATATTATGTATATTCTTCATAAAAAATATTATGTATATTATACTGAAATCTTACAACATATTTCACATAAATTTTAAAAAAATATAAATTAAAATATTAATATATTTTTATAAATTCTATTCTATTGTGTATAGTTTTTGAATTTATAATATAATCACTAATGTCATTATATTGAGTTTAAAGTAAATTTTATATATAGCTAAATAGTATTAGAACTTAGCCTTATTTGTTTGGCAGTTAAAAATTAACGTAGTTTAATTTTAAACTGGCATATTACATTATATATAAAATTTAATATTAAAAATAAATTTTATTTTACATTATACGCATATTGCTAAAATAATAGCTAACCTATATCATATTTGTCACATATTATAATATAATAACTAATTTTATATCATATCTTTCACATATCTCAATATAATAATTAATTTTATTTCACATCATTTATAACTTTTAATAAAAAATATCTTTATCAAATTTTAATTTTAATATTATTAAATTAAATCTTACAAATAAAGATTTACAGTATAATATAATTTTATTAAAAATAATATCAAAATTTAGCATTATATATATAATATTTTGTTTTTATTAATAAAATATATAAATTATTATATTTAAAATATCTATGATGTTAATGGCCCTAATTTTTTTTTCTTTTTAATTTTTCTCTTTATCCTAAAAATAATAATTTTTTCATAACAGGAGATGCACATTCTTGCTCTACTTATACGCAGTTAAACGGTCTTTCTTCCTTCTCACCGGCCACCGGCTCTTCGCCCACCTTTTTCTTCCAGAGATAGGTATGGCATCCACAACTGAGGCAGCGCTGATCGCCAACGCCAAGGCACCGCCGCTGGAGAGCAACCACTTGGCCGGCACCGGCAGATCTCGTCGGTTCGCCGGCGTTGTTGCTTTACTGAGGCTCCTTCTGTTCGCGACGACCGTGCCGGCGCTGGTGGTGCTGGCGACCAGCAAGCAGACCATCACTTTCCCCTACTTCATCCAGCCGCAGATCTCAATCCAGGTTACAAAAACCGGGAAGTTCAGCAATTCTCCTGCGCTCATGTGAGTTATGCTCTGTTCTCGATTCCTTTTCCTCCTGCTGATCTAATTTCTTCTCCTCTGATAGCCCTAATGCATTCAGTATTGTGCATAATAGTGCGGATTGCTGTGATTTTGTACTTAACAAATGAGTTTTCTGTGAAAATCGATGCAGAAAAAAAAGTGTTTTAAATTTAGGATAAATCCTCCAACTAAAAAATTTAACATATAACTCTTTTAGTTAAATATAATATATCAATTTCGCCTATTTTTAATTTTTTAATATTAAAATTTTATAAAATAATAATACTTTTTTATTTTTTTTGCTTTCTTTCAACAATTTTTGTATGCATCAGTGTAAGATACACACGCCCAATAGCACGTGCCATATTAACATATGAGACTCACTTTCATTCATGTGGCTACGCATGATCGTGAATGATCGGCTGCCGTGCAACCCCTCACAAGAGCCACGGAGGGCTGTCCCAATTTCGCCCGCCTTCACTCCTGGTTGCACTGTTGCGCGCAGCAACGTAGCAAGGGGAGGGAAAGAGAGAGAGAAAGATATAAAGAGAAAGAAGAATATTTTATTATTTTATAATTTTTTTTTATTAATATATTATATTTAATTTAGTTAATTAGATATTAATTTCTTGAAATTATAAATTTATCTGATATTATGTTTTAAATTTAGAAACCTAAATATAATTTATCTTAAACTTAATTTTGAGTCCCGTAGATTTAAATTTTTAAATTGTTTGGGCATAAAGTACATTAAAATGATATTTTATACATAAAAAAATTTAAGCTGCTTAAGCGCTTTAACGTTTAAAAAACCGTCAAAGCTGCTTAAAATATAAGTTATTTCAAATATTTAAGAATTTTAAAAAATCAGGTACTTATTTTGGTTCTTAAGCTATTGTCAAACAGTTTTTTTTTTTGTTGATAGTTCAACTTGAAGTATAGTTATACACTCCGTTAAAATATAAAGTTGTTCTTTAGCCGTAGCCTACATAAGTTTAAGCTTTTAGGTTAGTTGGTATCCAGGAATTTAACATAGTATCAGGACCAGAGATCTAACGTTGGTGACGCCAAATTAGGTTAGGTTAGTTATAATGATAGAAAAAAAAGGTTTATACTGAATTGAATCTATGCTACAATGCAAAAGAGCTTACAAATGAGGGTGGAGTGTTAGAATATAACATTATTTTTTAGGGGGATTTACATACAGAACACTGAATTCATCACAAATTACGTATTTCATCATCTTTTAGTAAATATTACACATATCACACTCTGCTTATGAGTTTTACATTTCTATTGTAATAATAGAAATGTAAAAAGAGTGTGATATGCGTAATATTTACTAAAAGATAGTGAAATACGTAATTTATGATGAATTCAGTGTTCTGTATGTAAATCCCCCTATTTTTTATTGGTAGCCTACAAGCTTAAATCTTTTGGGTTAGTTGATAGCTAGAGATTTAAAATGCTCAAATAATTACAAATGAAAATTTATAATGATTTATATTACAATATTTTAGAAAAAAAGATATTTTTTTTAGAATATTAAAAAAAATTATACTTTGACCTTAACCCAATTGAAGTTTATATACTTTCTCTAATAGATACAAAACTTTCAAAATAGCTCTACATTTGTGTTTTTTCACTTGGGCACTTTCCCTACCCTTTGGGCGCTGCCCTTAGGAACTCACACATAACCTTTAGGTTCTGTTTGGCGCGAGGACTAAATCAGTACCAAAATAATACTAATTTAAAAAATAACAATAATAATAATAAATAATTTTTTTTAATTATTCTACACAAATTATAATATAAAAAAATATTATTTTACTTCACATACTCAATAATTTTCAATACAAAAAAATAACTTTATTTTACATCCTAAACCAAAATACTCGATTCGAATATTTTGATCTAGAATGTGAAATAAAGTATATATTTTTATTGAAAATTATTAAGTATGTGAAGTAAAATAATATTTTTTTATATTAGAATTTGTGTAAAATAATTAAAAAAATTTATTTATTATTATTATTATTATTATTTTTCAAATTAGTATCATTTTGGTCCTGATTTGATCTTCGCACCAAATGGCCTTAGTAATTTTTTTTTTTGTGAAACTCAATCATAGGTTAAGGTACTATAAAAATAAAATAAGTATATCAGGTACAAAAAGAACGATCTTCAGCAAGGATCGTGCAATAATCGTGCGGGAGGAACATTTTTCTTCCTATGCGATGTCATTAGATTAACAAAAAGAAGCTATAATGATAAAACACAAAATCTTCCTTTTGCATATATTGTCTAGGGTTTTGATGGGATTAACTAATTACAAGCGCATAAATGAGTAAAGATCTTTGAAAGGTGCTTGTTTTCCTAGAGAGGTGAAATGAGTTTAGATTCTAACGCATCTCAAAGAAGTCACTCTTCCTTGTGTTGATATCATATTCTTCATAATAGTAAGACTGAAACTAACATTTTTCTTATTGCAATCATCTTGATTATGGAATATTTAGCAACATAAATCTATTAGGAAATTAATATAAATTGAGATTAAACATCACACAAATACACACAGTTTAATGAGCTCACCAAAATGAGGGTTACATATCTTTCGGTAGCACCAAACAGAGAAATTCAATTACAAACAGCTCAAAATTATAAAGTTAAGACAGGGGAGACTCTTATTCTTGGTTGAAAAGATATTATATTCTAATCCTAATGTGACTACCTGTAGCTGAAGGTGGCAGGGAGTGATTGGTCAGTGATGTGCTAAAAGAAGAAAATCACAGGAGTAAAATGCGGCTCCTGGCAGGCTTCTAGGCTGGATAATAAGTGGGGTGAGGATTATATGAACGACTCGTATCACATTGTAAAAGGATGAGCATTCCTGAGCTGTATAAATAAATAACATTATCTCAAATGATAAGACGCTTTTTGGGCAAAATCGTGAGTGTAATGATGGGAAACTCTATGGTTAAGCTTCCTTAAACTGAAGTAATACTATGACTTAAGTCACGCAGTCCTCTAAAGCCAAATTAGACAACACTTGTACATTTGAATCACGCGATATTACACCTAATATAATTAGCTTCTGTATAATTCTCAAAAATATATGAATAGATTTTGTTCTGAAGCCCTATCCAGAATCCTGAAACATCTACCCAGCCCACACGGTCTAGAGCTCGAATTAACTGACTAAAACACAGGTTTTTAAACGCAAACTTCAGTCATATTTCTTGCACTTATGCAGTCCTTCAACAGCAATCATGTCGTCATATTTCCAAAAAAAAATTCTAGATTTACAGTGATAAATAAATAGGATTCTTGATCCATTCTAGGTTTCTACATACTAATGTTGAGAGAAAAGCTGCTGCCTTCCAAATTTTTATTAATCCAAAACCAGAACCACATTGGCTCTATGATGGCAGGACAAGAACAGATGTAGTCTTGTAGAAAGAAAATGAGAGGAAAAGAAAATGGCAGAAGAGGAAGAACAAAGCAGGAGGGATACTTTACTCATTAGCTAATTGTCTTGTCTCTAATTTGGATGATTTTAGATATCTTCTCGTGGCCCTGGCAGTCGCAGTCGCCTACAGCATCATCACCTTCATCATCTCTGCCTCATTCTTGAGGAAGCCTCCATCCTCAGAGGCTCTGTTCAGTCTCATATTGCTTGACACGGTAAAGAAATGATGATAGCAAATTAGCATCACATTCTCACCTTCATTTTAGTTACTTTGTAGTAATCATTCATCTGCCCAATCCCAGTTGATGGCTGGAATCATGGCTTCGGCTACTGGAAGTGCCGGCGCCGTGTCGTACTTAGGAGTGAAGGGGAACTCTCATGTGCAGTGGAACAAAATCTGTAACAAATTTGACAAGTTTTGCAGGTACGTTGGGAGCTCTGTGATCCTGACTCTTGTGGCATCCATCATCCTCATCCTCCTCATCTTCATCTCGACCTTCTCTCTGTATCGTCGCAGCCGTTAACTTATGCAGACCATGTAATTACTTCTGATTTGTTCATAATGCTGGAGAGGTCTGCAAAACGCTGTTAGCTTCTTGTCATAGTTGTGATGTTTACTTGGGGACATTTGTTCAGTTATGCTTCATCAGTGTAAAAAAGTTAGATTTTGTTATGCTTTGTTTGACGGGCAAGTATTGCGTTATGTTCAGTTGCCCGAACGTCAAGCACCCAACCACGGCCTGTCAGGCATGCGAGACGGGGAGGGGTTGGGTGCCTGAATCCAATATTTTTTTTTGTTTGATAGAAATTTCTGTCACAATTATGTTTCACACTGTTAATAGTAAAGCAGTTATAATGTGCAGTACATCTAAGTATACTCCATGAAAATTGTAAGAAAATAAACATTTTGTCATAACTGTTATAAAAAAAAAATCCCTTACATGGGATTTTTTTTTACAGTTTCATTTTCATTCATTAATTTTAGAATTTTACTGTTATCTCTGAAGATTAAAATAAAAACCAAAATAATACTAATTTCACAAATAATAATAATAATAATAATAATAATAATAATAATAAATATTTTTTTTAATTATTTTACATAAATTTTAATATAAAAAAATATTATTTTATTTCACATATTCAATAATCTTAATAAAAATATTAATTTTATTTCACATCTTAAATCAAACTAAAGAGCAAATGCAACTGCAAAACATAAAAGTACGTAAAAAATGTGTTATCAAATTTATAAAATTGTATAATAATAATTTTAAGAATTATGTTGTAACAATGACCAGAATTAGCTTAAGCAAATATCTTAGTCCCACCAGCTTCGGCTTAGTTCGTCGTTGAACAACATTATACTATGGGAGGTCGATTCTGATACCATATTATAACATCTCGTGATCTAAATATAAAAGTATTGTCCGTTTTGGCTTATGAAAACTGCATGGCTTGAGTATTTCCCGAAAGATCACTATCTCAATGCTACACCAGCTCAAGCACACTTAACTATAAAGTTTTCAATCATTAGCTTTATAATTTTTCCCCAAAATACACTTCTATCATTTGGAATCATATTATCTACTTATACAACTCAATAACTCTCTTCCCTTTCTAATATGAGACAATTCATTCTTGTGCCCCTCTCAACACTATTTATCGGCCTAGAAGCCTGCCAGAAGTCGCACTTTGCTCCAGTGATCCCCTTCTTTTAGGACACCACCTAGCGTTCACTCTCCGCCCTCTTCGGCCACGAGCATCACAACGTGAGTCGGCCTCACCCTTCTTGACTTGTTTTGCCTTTTTTGACCCATTTGAGTCCTATTCTTAGATGTATCAATCTTATATCACCCAACCAAAATGCAAATGCTCACTTAACATATACAAAATCTCTAATGGGCATTCCCGCAACATAGAAACATAAGTTCAAAATAAAAACTCAGATAAAACAAAGTTCAAAATGAAGGATAACTAAGTAAATAGAAGCGGAACATTGATTCAATCTGCTCAGGTGCAAAAATCAAATCAAAGCTACTTTTAATGACTGAAATACCCTTCCATCAGCAACATTGAGTTTATTTTTGCATTTGTTTTTAAAGCACAAGATGCACAACGCTCTAAAATAATATGCTATTTCCGCAGAACTCTCAACTGGCACGTCCTTACTAGCTTCTATTTAGTTAGATGGCACATATTTATACATTTGCATCAATCAATGATATTTCTAATTTATTTCATACAAATCAACCATTCAAAATATAGATTAGGATATTTTAAAATGATAACTACAAGAAAAGCACCTTAACTGCAAGATATTAATAGACAAAACGTTTCTTGTAATATTCTTATAACAGCCTGTCAAATAACCAACGTAAAACATGAAAACACACGTGATAGGATGCTAAGCAATAGAGAGGAACCCTTTCATGACACAACACTGGACAAACAAACTCACAAGAAACTTTCGAGGGAATGGCTGGCAGTCAAAGAGTGATCAGGCTATGAGGAAAGGCAGGACCATAAGCATGAAGGATTCATAGGTGAAAGTGGCTGACCCACTATACGTGGTGTCCTTCTCCTTGAATTTTTCCGTCAGCCCCTGCAGCCATCACAGGTAAAATCTAACTTGCATCAATGGAGAAGAAAATAAGTAGAAACAGATATATCACATTCCGCGGAAGTTACATTACCTTGACAGTGAGGCAGCACCTGTATTGTATTACAAACAGAAGAGCGCATGTAAGATGTTGATATTCAAAAATTCAGAATCTTATAGAGAGGAAGGGCCATACTCTATGAAGTTGTCATATTCAATTGCCTTGTTCTTGCCAGCACTCTTGTCAAACTTGGACACGAGAAGATCAAGGACTGGAGGAGAGACAGAAAAACCCAGGCTCAGGAGGGCTTCTCGCAGCTCTAACGGGTCGATCGTTCCACTACGATCACGATCAAACCTCTCAAAGATGGCCTGATGAAGTATAAAATGATAATGAAATATGAGAATATAGAATGTGCCTGAACAGGTTATTGAGATATGCAGTATATATAAAATAGTGTATTAGATTAGAGGTGTTACCCTCCAGTTCTGAAGGCTGTAAAATACCGCTGTGAATTCCTTTGGACCTGAGAAGTTGCATGGGTACAGCAAACAAGTTTTAGGCATAGTATATTGTGATGAATATCTTATTTTTACCATCACCTAACACATGGAAAGAACTCATTTGTAGTAGTGCTCATGGTAATATTTTCTTTTATAAAGCATGGATACTTTTATACATCCCAATGCATAATGTTATATCCCCAAGTCCCGAGTCCCTGTATCGTATTCTTGTTTCCTAAAGGCTTCTATAATAATAAGCAAAAACTATAGTTAAATTAAATAATAACAAATATTCATTATATTATTTAGTACGTCTTGCTCAAGAATGCATCATGAGGCTGGTAGACGGTTTCACTTGTCCATTTATAGGGTCCATATAGTAAACTAAAACAAATTTCGGAGAGATAATAAGTTAGTTCTTTTATGCATCAATATATTTACTGTCTTTCCCACAAGTTAAAATATTAACAAAATATCTATATTGTTTTCTCCCAACAATAAAACAATAACATATATTTAGAATATTAAATCTATTTTAAAAACAAATGAATATCGTGCATGGTAAGTTCTATAATTTATAATGTTAAAACATGTTCAAATAAGATGATGATTACATTCAATATATATATATATATATATATATATATATATGATTATCCATTCATTCAATATGTAAAAGTGAATATCAATGCTCAAAGGCGACGATCATAGCCTTATCTGATGATATATGAGATCCAAATAGCCTTTTTTTTCCTAAAAGTTAATTCAATTCTAATAACATACTGATCTAAACCCCTAGGTGCTTTTTTATTTGTAAAGCTCCAAGTTGTAGATCAATTATGGATTAATTTAGGCATGTGTACCCTCCATAATTGCATGTTGGAACTTATCAGGATCAATCTAATGAATTCCACTTGTATTTTTAAACATACTAGTCCCACGTCTTCATTGCCATACTTGTAGGAGTAAATATCCCTACATACATTGCAATAGCGCTTATCAAATCTTGATTATGTAGATTCGAGCTAACAATTTCAAAATATTCACATACCCTACACCTTTTGATTAGGTAAGCTTTGTCGATGGTGGTCATGGTCGACAACTGTAACATCATTGATGCACCGATGTCTTAGTGAAACTCCGCTACCACGAAGGAAGGTCGAGCACTAAATTGCCAACTAAATCCTCTCCAAAGTTTTAAGAACAAAAAACAATACAAGTCAACATTCGATTTGCATTTTGAAAGCTTGAGTGTATGTTAGAGAATTTTGTTTGAGAGAGAATAGGCGAGAGAATGAGAGAGTTTGAGTGTATGACGGTGACATAATTTTGTTTTAGAGTGAGGGTGAGGAAGAATGAGAAATTTTGAGATGCATCAATAGTGAGAGAAGAGGAATGAATTGGGAAAAACAGGGTGTAAGTTGCTTGAAAGAGAGGGGAGCTTAAATTAAAAAATAAAATTTGTGGCCCCATGCTTACGAAAACACACAGGATTCAAACCGGTTTGTATCAACTCTAGTAATACTAGATTAACTAGCTCGCTGATAGTGGAATCAGTCCAGTAGCCACATGATCCTCACTAATCGTAGAGAAGTTAACTTCGTAGCAGAAGAAGGGCATGATAGTGCTCAACAACATCGTGAAAGGATAGAATAGTAAAGATGATCTAAATAACTTGCTCATGTGAGAGTCCTAAACAGAGGCCATCTAAGTTATATCATGAGTTGCTAGAATTCTTTCATAAGTGCCTATTGTCTACCCAAACATTAAAGATGCAGCAAACATTCCCTAGAAAGAGGCAAGATGAGAGGCTATCCATTTCTAGTTTTGCCAAGTTAAATTATCAGCAACCATCACTTTACCAAGCAAGAAAACCTGCTAAGGCTGCACTCTAGACAATTAATCAGTAGGGAGAGAGGTAATGCAACATCCCTTCCAACCCTCAAGCGGCAGTCTTTTGAGATCTTAACTTCTCATAAATTCATAATAAACATCCAATTTATGCCTTCTCATTCTACATATGCTCCTGTCACTATCACAAGATATCTAAGGTTGAACTGAAATACTTCAAGGATCAATAACTTCTTTCAAGTTGGTTCAACAAATTTCAAGGTTCCCTACAATTTGATTTAAGATTAATGACCATTGAAGTTTTTGTATTTCCTCCCTTATTGGTCCTAATCATTTTTGCAAAATGATCTATGGCATTTGCGGCATTGAAAAAAATATAAAGCTCAATATACACAACATCCAAAGGTTCATAAAACTAATAGTGGAGTATTCATTTAACCTGTGAAAATAACATGACACACGAAACTTGCTTGAATTTGGACTCGACCAAGATCAAGTCAAACAACTGGAGCTCAAGTTTCGTTTCAAGTTGAGTTTGAGTTAAGGCTGATTGACTTGATCTAAACTCTAAATGATTTGAAGTAAATAGCTAATCAAATACACATTTATATGTACTTAAAAAGACTTATAATAATATACTCAATTCGAGCTGGTTTAAAATCCATTTCTAGTTGGCTTGTCAAATGATTTCGAATTTGAGCCAAGCTGGAATCGAGAAATTCAAGTTCAAACTAGTATTAGCTCACTCAAACTCGATACATTTACAGTTCTACTTAACCCAAAGCATCCAAAGAGTTTTCCACTGCCCAAACTTGAATTGGGCATTTGAAGTTTCTCCGACAAGATTTACCCTCCCAATCTAATTGCCTGCAAGGTGTGGGTACATAATACAAGGACAACATGACCACATTAACAAACTCAATTGACATCAATAAAGCACATCTTGCATTGATTAATAAAACATTTACTTATAGTTATATCAAATCAAGAGTGCAGAAACAGGTATAATAGAATCCATTTGTACCAGAATTTAACAAACTAAAATAGATGAAGATGACTTTTACATAGATTCCAGCAAGATCAACATCAAGGGTTCAATTGCAGCAAAAGCCTTAATTTTATCAGGTTCAGGTTGAAATCTACTAAGTGCATCAAGTAATGAGTGGTACAGCTCAAGTAAAGAACGATTATAAGGTCAACTCTTTGCCTGAAGCCAAGACAATTAATTCAACTAAACACTTTAGCATGGTTGACCAAGCATCAGTCTGAAAGTTTCTGATTCTTACAACTTGGAGCTGGAAGTAGTCTGCACTAAAACTTTGAATCAGATTAAAAGACCGAGCTTTTGAAAAGGTCAATCAGCTCTCATGAACTATTCTATCAGTCCTAGTAGGTCAGAGTTCTCATTTGTTTTCATTAATACCATATATTGTAAATTAGCATATAAAAAAACCATTGTAAAAGGGAAATGGGATGAGATCGCCGAACAAGTGAACCACCCCCTAATAAGAACAAATTGTCAAAGCGTCACGCAATAAAAGCCAATTAATGGAGACTAAACTACGGTATTGCAGAAGGAGTGCAACACGCGTGCTGGATTGAATGACCCAAACGCCCTCCGCTGAAGATCGCAGCTAGGGTTTGAGTCGCCATCATGAAGCAAGGCCTGGTCCGGCGGTCAAATTGAGTTGTGCGCTATACCGAACGAATATTGAGCTTCTAACATCAATGGCAAAGAAAATTTAGTAATTAGGGTTTAGAGGAAAGAGCAGCAGACCGATCTTGCGGACGTTGGACGAGGTGAAGAGGTACATCAGCAGGTGGACTGTGCGGAGGCTGAAGCTCTGGTTGTAGGAAGAGAGGGCGCGCTGCAGCTCTTTATCGTCAATGAAGCCGCTCCCGTCCTGGTCGGCCGCCTGGAAGCACGCTATCACGTTAGGGTCAGTCCCTGGGGGAAACACCGACGGCAAGAGCGCGGCAAGGGCGCTGCCTGTCCCGTACGCGGCGACTGGATCGGGTTGTCCGTAACCGTAGCCTGGTCCATGGGCCTTCCCCGGCTTCTCCCCTGGCACAGGCGCCGGCGCCGGCGCGTACGGTGCCGAAGGCTGCGGTGTAGCTCCATAGCCGTATTGCGCCGGTGGCGCGGCCCCGTATTGCGCCGGTGGCGCGGCCCCGTATTGCGAAGGGGGAGCGGATGCGTACGGCTTGGCCGGCGGGGCGCCGTAGGGATAGCCGGAGCTTGGAGGATACCCAGCCATCGGAATTGCAGGCGGCAGAGGAAACGATCAAATCAGAGGGAGAGACCGGCTCTCTTTATGCCCGGCGCCAGGAATGTTGTTTTTATTCATGATGCAACATCTCCAATAACTTACTAAATTAATATCATAATTTAAATTTTTTTAACATACTAAAATATTTAATAAATTAAATATTAATTCAATTTATAATTTAACTTTTTCAATTAAAATTCTAAATTATTATTGATTTACCCAAACTGCTTGACCAAAAAAAAATTCAAATTGCTTGATATTTTTTATATGCTACATTATATAGCACATATTTTTATTACGCTATATATACTAATATAAATTAATATTTTGTAATATACAAATAATTTTTATACACTTTATAGCATATGAAATATAACTTATTAAATATAAATGTGTAATATAAAAAATAATAAATTTATTATAACATATAGATAATTATTCCTCTTTTTAAAATCTAAAGCCAGGGCTTATACATTTTAATATTATTTAAAAATATGTGTATATATAAGAATTATTTATATATTTAAAAATATATCCCTCTTATTTCTGTGATATGACCTTGTTGTTGTATTCGAAGATTCAAGCAAGAAATTATTTTCATTTAAGACAGCAATTTAGTCATTCACCCACCTATTAGCAAGCGCCAATCAAGTTGGCATTATACGATGCTCTGTGTTGATTATTACTTTAAGAATTAACTTTTTATTTGATACTGATATTTTTTACATAATATGTTCATGCTAAATAAAAAATAATTATAATAAGTATAAACAAAAATTATATTAAATAAAAAAAATTTCATACTATATAGAAAATATTTATATTAAGCAAAAAAAATTATGCACCAAGTCTCGTACCAATAAAAATAATTAATTATTAGAGCATACCCGCCACCAAATTAATAGGTGAATTCTTCTTAATTTTTTTTTAATTTTTTTTTTATCAACTTCCGCATATTTAACATTGATTTCAATTCATTTGTACTTCAAATTTTTATCAAGCTTGAATGTTTTTTTTGAAAGTGTTAAAGTACATTTTTTTAAAATAAAAACTTATAAAAGTTGCTAGTTCTAAACTAAGAAAAAAATTTCTTAGTGATACCTAAATGTTAAATATGAAATTAAAACGTATATTTCTATAACAAATTTAAATTTACTTTATAATAATACAAAATTCAAAATTACTCGATACCTTTATATTTATTACATTTTATTTTAAATTATATTCTAATAATTCTATTGATAGAATTAAATTTTTTTTCAAAAATAATTTGAAACATGGCTTTAAAACTCAATTTTTGTTTTAACCATTAGATAAAAATAACCATTTTAATAGTTTTAATAATTTTAACATTTTCAGTATCAATAGCTTTTATTTTTCTATAAATTATTTAAATTTTATAAATTTAAAATTAAATTTATTAATAATATTTATTAAATATAATTTTTTACAGGAAAATAAATTTCGATAATTTCGACCATATTTCAACGATTTTCATCAAATTTCAATAATTTTGCTCAAAATTTGATCGAAATTGTCGAAATTAAAACTCAATAGCTTTTTCAAATCTGTTTCACCAAAACCAACCTGAAACGATCGAATTTCGGTAGTTTAGGCTGAGTTTTAAATCATTGATTTGGAGAATTAAAGCTCAAAATGATAATTGATTAATATTTTAATAAATTATTCAGATTTCATATCTTTTTCCTTTTACAGGAAGACAATTAAATAGCAATTCAACATTAGATAATTAAGATAAAAAAAATATTATTGACAAATAAGTTAAAGCGATGCATTGTAACATTAGGGACAGCATTATACATCATTTTACTAGGATTCAAAAAATAATGATGAAAATAATATACAGGGCAAAGATGATTTATGTAACAACACAGATAATTTGTAAGACATTTGAATTAATATTATCTTGATATTTTAACAATAATTTTATAATTTTTTATAAAATTGTCTATATTATTATTAAATTAAATAATTATTTACGCAACATTGAATTAAATAAATTGTTTCTCTTCGGTTGAAGATTTAACTAAAAAACAAATGAAAACATGTTGGCGTCCTTCTGGATCCACATAATCTGCAGATCTGGGCTTGAAAGCTTCTTCCCTTTAGAACAATTCTTGTCTCTGTCTAATAAGCTAGGAAGGGTTTGAAGGTCATAAGAAGTCCCACAAACTCAACCAAGTTCAAGATGAAGAACACCATGTGGTCCCCTGCACGCATAAATTTCATGCCAGTGTTATGAACAGGAACTTGATGGAATACTTGATAGAATAAGAGCAACAAAATGCGCATAGATTGGATATCATTATCAACAATCTTATCTCAATTACTTCGATTTATTTTATCATTAATCATTCTTAGCCAAACATTTTTCATGTATTGATTCTATTTCTTGAATTCGAAGATATTTGACTACCTGATATTCGACCGCAGCCTAAAATGTATATGAAGCAAAACTAAGTACAAAACATAGCGTCTTGCCAGAAGATGGTGCAAAAACTCATTCGGAGTGACATGCCCTAGTCCCGACCGACATCCTCGGAACAAGCAACGTTAATTTGAGGGTATTTTTCTCTCACCTTATTTAATTGTAGTACCCCTTTCTACAAATACTCTCTTTTCCTAGAAATTGCACTTTTTTTATCACAAATTAGGTGTCAGCTCCAGTCTCCCCCTAATATGCTCATTCCTTACACTATCAGACACTCTTGTCAATAATTAATCTCATGTTTTAACATCCAGTTTTATAATTAGTATCTTTTTTTTTATGAAAGTTTGCAATCATAGAACAACGACAATTATACCAATGCTATATGAAACCATCTCTTATACATGATAAGTATTGAATGTATTTTATCACCTGGTGCTTTGGAGCTACATTTCAACATCCTAAATAATGCAAAAATTATGAACCAAAAAAGTAGAGGTTCTTGGGGTATGCACCCACCGGAATAAATCTTTGAAATTAATAGTTGGAAGAGCATCATACATTAATATTAAACTCTGCAGAATCTGCTTTGGTTTGCTAAACAACTCTTAAAAGAAAATTTGATTATTTAAACATATTTTGAGATGACAATTTCATTCTTATTTCACCAATTCCTCCACCATTCCAACTGAATACTATAAATTTTATGGACTACATAATGATCATGCAGTGTCAAAAGAATTGAAGGAGAATCAATTCACCTGAATTGTATAAGTCAATAGTCAAGACGGTGCAGCATACGAAGTATCGTGGGGTATTGTAGGACCTTAAGCTTATACCCTTTGTGTCCATCTAGCCAACAATTTTAATCTATTCTTTAAACATCTATGGGCATCTTTAATGGTACATATCCTCCAGAAAGATCTGGAACACTCAAGTCTTAATCATGCAATTTTGTGATTTCCAGACCTCAGAGCCACAGCCAAGCACATGATACTGGTAGCTGATCTTCAATACAAAATAGACCTTAGACAACATAAATTGTGTGATCTACCTATCATTTATTTGGCATATTCCCTATTACTTCCGTTTTTTCAGTACCATAGTACTGTTAACACGTGGTTCCTGCGCTGTATCCTGGCCGAACACGTGGCGCCTGTCAGGTTTGTACTTGATTGGTTTGATTTGCTGACCCAGCTTATGGTTTTGCAGGACTCTTGACCCAGGTCAAACCTCGGGCACGAGGTCTTGGTCAAACATCGTCCCAGACGATCCAGGACTAAACCTCGTAACCTCGGGCACGAGGGTACGAGGTAACGCCTGTCACGATCAACTTCCCCTCCCCCCGCCGCTCTCCGTACGGGCACTCTTTCCAAAAGGAGGTACCAGCATTTAAAGCCATCATCCTCCTTGTACAGCTGCGGACCTCTCCAGCAACAGACAAAACGGCGAGCAGGGCTTGCCCATCACCTTTTCTCCGGAAAACCAGGGTGGAGCTACGCACGCCCCATAGCTATAAATATCGCTGAACAGTCCTCCAAGGATAGGGGGACAGATAGAGAGGAGCAGAACTCTCTCTCCAGAAGGGTTTTTCGATTGTAACGGGACTCCGGTTGAGGAGCTCCTGACCACTTCTTCTTCTTCTTCTTCTTCTTCTTCTACTCTTCTCAAAACATTGTACAGCCTTCAGGGCTATCTTTTTCTCATTAGTGAAACTTCTTCGCTGACCGACCGGTGGACGTAGGGGATTTCCTCCCTGAACCACCTTAAATCTTGGTGTGTTTCTCTGGATGTTCGGAACTGGGTCTCTCCCTTGAGCTTTCATTAACAGGCTCACCCCCTCATTTGCGCGTCACCGTCTAC
>JAEMOT010002389.1:0-62783 GCA_019297695.1 Apostasia ramifera | reverse complement strand
GGCGGGGGTAGGTGAAGTTGATCATGACAGGCGTTACCTCGTACCCTCGTGCCCGAGGTTACGAGGTTTAGTCCTGGATCGTCTGGGACGATGTTTGACCAAGATCTCGTGCCCGAGGTTTGACCTGGGTCAAGAGTCCTGCAAAACCATAAGTTGGGTCAGCAAATCAAACCAATCAAGTACAAACCTGACAGGCGCCACGTGTTCGGCCAGGATGCAGCGCAGGAACCACGTGTTAACATCAGCCCCCCGCATTGTCAGGGCGCGAATATTAATATGGGTCCTGGAATGCGAACCGTCGCGAAGGTGGACGCGCTGCCCAAGGCCTGCAAGGATAAGATGGGGGCGGAGCCTGCCGCTTCGCATTCTATCCTTCCTGTCTGTTGAGTTTCTGAAAGAATAGTGAGAGCGATTCACAAAGATGGCGGAGAGGAAATGGAAGATTGCGTCCGGCTTCTCTAAGAAAAGAGCCGGAGCACCTGTGACAGACGCCCCTCCGGAGAAGAAGAAAAAGCCGGAGGCAGGCGCACCTTTGAAGGTAGGAACCCCTACGGCCAGGGTTGCCGGTGCTCTGGTGCAGACATTGGAGTCTCTTCAGGGTCCGGCGAGTGCTGAAGCCGCAACGGTGGTGGTAGTCTCTGAATCTCCAGTTCAGCCACCTCCGAAAGTTAAGGAGTTGAGGGAGGTGGTTTTGATAGGAGAAACAGCCAGTGGGGAGAAGCTGGCACTAGGGAAGATCATGCTCAAGGATGAAGAGTTTGAGCGACTCCTCCCTGGTGTCGGGGCTTCTGATGAAGGTAGGGGGAAACCGTCCCTAGTTGTTGGCAGGCCTATTCCCTTAAGAGCCCCAATTCCTGCTCCTGAAGTTGCCTTAGTTTCCGAAGAATCAAGGGGCCTATCGGGAAAAAGATTGGTCTCGATGGGGGGTGAGTTTCTCCTTGCTGCCTCTAGGGGGCCAGAGGTGGAGAAGGTGATGAAGGAGAAAGGAGAGGCTCTCCCGGCCGTTTCCAGCATTACGCTTGGAGCTGGGGGGTCCTGGGGTGTGCTGGGAGACCGCCTGAGTGAGATTAGGCGGGTAGAGGAGAGGATCCTTGGGAATACCTCTGAGGTTCTGGAGGTGGTGAAGTCTTTGAAGGGCAAGGAGGTAGCAGAATCCCACTACCTTCAGAGAATAGGGGACTTGGAGGATGCTTTGTCCCAAGTTACAAAGCGTTCTCTGAGCAATCAGAAGGAGGAGTTAGAGGGGCTGCGCCAGCTGGAAGGTAGGTTGGCTTCCTTAGCCCAGGTTAATGCGGAGTGGGCCAATAAAAGTGAGATTGCGAGGGGGGAGTTCAACCGCAATCTGGCGGGCGTGAATCAGGCCCATTCCGCCCATGTCAAAGACCTCCAAACAAGAATAAAAGATTTAGACGATGATAGGGAGGCTTTGAGGGAGGAGATGAGGAGGTTGAGAGAGGAAGTGACCAAGGCCAGGGAGGCCTTGTCAGGGGTGAAAGAGGTGGCCTCCGAAGCTTGTCGCCGGGAGGAGTTGCTGAGATCCGAAGTCCACTCTCTGCGGGCCTTGGTGGAGAACAGCTCCGGCTGGCGGGGGCGGCGCATGGAGAACCTAGAAGAAGCGGTGAAGAGGGCGGTGAAGATTGTCAGCGCCTCGCCGGTGGGTCGCCATGCGCAGCATCAGGCTGCCTTTGATGCTCTTCTGCAGACATTGGTTGATGTAGGTACCTTAAACCAGGAGAATATCAGGGACCCAGCGGTGCTTTCCTTCTGTGGTCCTAAGGGGCCAGACAGGTTCTTCGATGCTGGGCGTTATCCTCCTGAAGAAATCCCTCCCCCAAGGTCCTACGCAGGTTGGGAAAGTTGGCCTCCTCTGCGCGGAAACTCGGGGGAAAGCCCTGTGACTCCTCTGGAAGCCAGGTGGCTAGGCCGGCGCGACCCTCCTGGAAGTCAGTAGCAGGGGCGCCAGCTGAGCCAGGGGTGACGGGTCTTCCTCCTTAACCAGTTCCTCGGCCTGCTAGGAGATGATTCTTCCTTTGAGGCACTTGCAGGATCCACCTCTCAAGTGGATAGCCCCAATGAAGCTGGAACCATCGCTTGAGGCAAGGAAACTGAAGAGTCTCCAGGGACATCTGCTGCCTGTTCCGGGGACAGCTGCTGCCCGTTGGTAAGGAAACTGAAGAGTCTCCGGGGACAGCTGCCGCCTGTGGTCAGCAAAGTAGTGGATAGTCTCAAGGAGGAGGAGCCCCGGTTAAGAGGTCTGAATTCATCAGGCCAGGTGTTTAAGTTCTAAAGCCTTGTATCTTTCTTTGCTTTTCCTGTACTCATGGGAGGAACATGTGAGGACAAAGAGAGAAATTGTATCAAACTCTATCATTCAATGAAATGCATTTTTCATTTTCAAGAATTTGTTTGTGGATGAATCCTTCTGTATGTCTCCTCTTCGTGCTTTGAACCACGAAGTTTTTAGAAGAAAAATACATGAATCCATAGGTAAAAGATAAAGAACTTCAAAAAACAAAGAATTCTAAGTAAAAGGTGGAACAGCTATCTCTTGAATCCCCGTGCACGATGTATGAATATCGAGCGCGAGAAAAAAAAATAACCATCCCTCGAACCCCCGTGCACGATATATGAATATCGAACACAAGGAAAAAGGAATAACCATCCCTCGAACCCCCGTGCACGATATATGAATATCGAACACAAGGAAAAAGGAATAACCTTCCCTCGAACCCCCGTGCACGATATATGGATATCGAACACAAGGAAAAAGGAATAACCTTCCCTCGAACCCCCGTGCACGATATATGAATATCGAACACAAGGAAAAAGGAATAACCATCCCTCGAACCCCCGTGCACGATATATGAATATCGAGGACGGAAAAATGGCGGGATGGAGAGGAGGGACGTTTCGTAAATCGTGCGCCGCTTCGATTCCTGGGATTGTCAGAAGGAATGAGCGGTCTGATGATGCTCGCACGTTGGTCTAGGAGATCAGACGGTTGGGAGGCGAAAAGGTCGCTCTCGTCACTTTAAAACGGCTCTGAGTGGGAGCTTCTCCTTCCTTCCAAAAAACCCTAAGTCTTAGAGAGAAGAAGAAGAAGAAAAGTACCTGCATCACCTGCTCGAAAGGAAAAACCGAACAGATGGGAGGAAGGGAGATTGAGTGGACCGGCCTGGCCGAGTAGTTCTGGAAAGATACCAGCTACCAGGAGTCCCTCATGCTGGAACATGAGGTGCTCAACACAACCAAAGGGTTCAGGGGGAACCCTTGCTTGATGGTTATCCCGCCTACCGCCGACCTTCGGCCAAACAGTCCCCCTGAGGGGGCGGTGTGTGTGTACAGGGCCCAGGTAGAGTATGGCTTGATGATGCCGCCACAGCCGGAGTTCAAGGAAGTTCTGAACTCCTTTCAACTTGTGCCAGCCCAACTCTCCCCCAACGCCGTCGCCTACATATACTCCTTTCTGAAGCTTCTGCAAGCCAGGGGGATAGCATGGAGTTTGACGTTGTTCAGGAATTTGTTCAGTTGGATGGCGGTGCCAGGGTATGGAAGGTGTTTGGCCTTGCGGTCGAGATCGAGGAAGGCGATGTTCTCGGGGGCTAGCAGTTCCCACTCAGACTGGAGGGATTTCTACTTCTTTGTAGGCGGGGATTTGGGGATCCCCCTGACGCCTGGAGTCTGCCCCACCGAGTTCATCGGTGACCCCCAATGGATGGCAGGTACATCCGTCCAGAAAAACCTGGAAGTTCTGAAAGGGCAAAGCTGGCCCCTGAAGGACTTCCTGAGGTTGGTGAAGAATGACGTGTTCCTGTATGCTAAGTCACAGGGATACACCATCTTCAAGGAGGTGGCCCCCCCTCCTGGGACAGTTCTGATGAGGAGGGCTAGAAAGGGGCAGCCCCCTGCTACTCAACTCACTAAGCAGATTGTTGAGGAGGCAGGGGGAGAAGAAGTGGGGGGAGACCTATTGACGTGGTGTCCTCTCCGGATGACTCTGGGGATGATAGGAAAACCCTCGCCGAGGTGATGGAGGAAGCAGGTAAAGGGAAGGAGCCTGCATCACAGGCGAGGTCTAAGATAATCCCTAAGGGCGCCGCGGGGATTACCATAGGAGAAGAAGGGGGCAAAGAGGAGGTGGCCGAAAGTGGCCTTAGAAAAGGAATAGTGGAGGTCCCTCGCTCCGAGGGGGCGGCAGTGGTTACCTCAAGCCAGGCTCTGGTCCCTAGTGAAGTTCCTGGAGGGAAGAGGACCCTTCCTGGAGAGAACAGCCTGGAACCCCCTCTGAAAAAGGGGAAGAGTGACAAAGAAGGGGGTGATACTGATGAGCGAGAATGGGGGAGGAGTATAGAGCCCCCGTTATGCCTCAATTTCACCGGGGAGTTCGCCGGTGAGGGATCAAATCTTGCCGTGAGTGCAACGGAAGCGAGGAAGAAAATGACCATCACCTCCGAACAATCTTCAAACGCATTCAATCCCGTTCGAGGAGACCTGGGCCTGCTCTTGGCAGGGGGATTGGCGACCAGGGCGCTGGAGGAGTCAGTTGAAAGGACCTCCACCACAGACCTCTTTGTTCAGATGTCCAACAGGATGGTGACGGTAAGGACCTCACTCTAATCTCTCTGGCTATCTTTTGCAGATGTTGATCTTGCCTCCTTTGTAGGTGCTTGCCCGTCTGCCCCTCATTTTGAACAGGGCCTTGAGGGTGGAGGAACAGATGTTAGGCCAGACCAGCCAGTTGTACCGAAAAGATGCAGAAATTGAAGCCCTGAGGCTTCAGCTGGCGACGGAGTCCTCTAAGCATGCTGCCCTCCAGGAGGAATTCAGAGTGTACAAGTCTGCGATGGGTGCACTGAAAGCAGACAAGGTCGGCAGCAGTGACCTTGCCTCCTTGGATCAGAGTGGAGGCCAACCCTTCCCAAGCCCGCCAGATCCCATCTAACCTCTCCCTCCTGCAAGGTAAACTCATTTTGTAGGCTTCCACAGCCGCCGCAGAGCTGCTTGCGACTGCAGCCTCCTTATCCTCGTTAGCCTTGCTCAGCTTCTCCCGCAAGGCCTCCTTGTCTCCTTCAATCTTGATCAGCCTCTCATGTAAGCATTTTGTATTAGCCTTCATGGCCACCTCCATCCATTAGTGAAACTTCTTCGCTGATCAACCGGTGGACGTAGGGGATTTTCTCCCTGAACCATCTTAAATCTTGGTGTGTTTCCCTGGATGTTCGGAACTGGATCTCTCCCTTGAGCTTTCATTAACAGGCTCACCCCCTCATTTGCGCGCCACCGTCTCCCGGAACTCTCTCTCTTTGGTGTTTCCTGGGACCCCCACGTCCTACGTCAACAAGTACTAAAAAAAGTTAGAAGACGTGTTGGTAAATTCATACTGACATGTTCAGTCACGTCTAATGTGTTTTCTATAATTATGTTAGGTTTTGTCATGTAGATAGTTGATAAAAGTTCCTGTTAAACTTGGACCAGTCATTAGTACATAAAAAGCCTATAAGATAGATTTTCCTACGAGATGGCTGTAGAACCGCACTATACAATGAGGTAGATAATACGCCTTAGGAGGTCTGTGTTAAGATAGTGTTAATCTTTAAGAGCACGGGAGGAGCATCAAAATCATGTAAAACAAGTTACCATACTAGGAAATATGAGGCATAAGGCATTTCAAGAAGGATTTGCAACCATGGCATACAATGATCTTTCTTTTGTTTTTATTGTTAAATGATCTAATTTTTTTATCCTAGGAAGATGAAGGCAAGTTAACCTCATACAGAGGTTTCTTCAAATTAACATCGACACAAACACTAGCAAAGAGGACTCGTTCCTGATGCTCAGTTATCTATCATCATGGTTCTCCCCAAACTAGCTGCAATCAAAGCCACGTTGCTATGGGCCCAACATTCAAGAGCTAATCCCGACATTCTAATCCACAAAGGAGAGTTCATAATGGCTTCCTATAATGCTCCGAACTCTAGTGTCCATTCATCCAATCCCACTGCTTGCCCTACAAGAGTCCACGGCCCCCAGCCCAAATGGTGACTCAGTTCATCACATTGGCAACCTTAATCATGACGTATTCATTCCCCATATCTACAATTCGAAATCCCTCCATATGGCCTGTTTTCTATGCCCTTCCGATTGCAATACATGGAATGGAACTCTCCTCCCAATGATTGCTCCAGCAAGTGCAAATTCAAATTCCGTAAGTTGCACATCTTCTGGAAGGAGTTTCACCTTCCTTTCTCCTCTATTTTGAGCTACTATCTCTCGTGAGATCATGACATTGCCTCTATCATTTAATATAGTTTGGTCAAAGTGAAGATCTATTATGCTGTCGTAGGCAAAAGCATATCCATTGGTGTGAGGGGTGATGGAGCTACGAACCTGGCTACAACCCTTCCACCATCATCTAGTGATGGCTGGGTTCTCACCCCCACTAGAACTCTCCGTTTCGTTTTCATCACCCCTCGCACCAATGGATATGCTTTTGCCTACGACAGCATGATAGATCTTCACTTTGACCAAACTATATTAAATGATCTTTTGTTCACAAAACTAAAAGTTTAAACCACAGGGAAGATGAGGAATGCAGCAAGGGCTGGCTACTTCGTTATCTACCATTGTATCTTCAATCTGAGAGTAGGTTAGCTTGGCTCCTATTTCAAATAGAGTCAAGAAATGAATGATAAGACATTTTCATGGCTTGAAGAAGCCCCCTAACTTCTTAGATACATCACTAATATTCCATCAAAGTGCAAGTTACAAGAGACACCTTCCCAATAAGTGTCCATGGTAATAAGTGGCCGCATGTTAAAAGATTAGGTGGAACATGCAAGACAAGGAGTTGAATGTAGATGCATTTGTAATGTCTTTAGGATATTATTAGGTTGTTCTGGGCGTACAATAACTTTGATAACATGGAATGATGAAGTGGACAGAAGAATCGGATGGAGTTAGGTCCAACAAGCAATAATAGTCTGTAAGGGCTTAACACACCATAACGTTGATCAAAGAAAATAAACTGAGGCAAGCCATTTTGAACTCCATGAACGCAATGCTACACTCTTATTCTCAATACACCACAGAAGAATGTTTGGTAACTATAGCTCCACAACAATGCTGAAAAGAAGTGAACAACTGAAAAGAAGTGACCAATAGCAAAAGCAAAAACGTAAGTTATGCAATTTTGTAGGTTTTTTAAAACTTGAAGGTTAGCGTCCTGAAGTATAGGATCATGAGATTAACTTGAAGTAAGAAACATCTAATGTTATAGTGAGACAACAGGCATCCAACTCTAAAAAGTACGAAACTGAAAAGCTAGTATTGGGGAAGAGAAATATTGGAATTGTAAAGGAGATTAATAGACCTTTCTCTTTCCTAGTCATGTTGGTTGACAAGAAAGATCGTACGTAGAGGATGTGTAAAAATTACAAAGAGCTCAAGCCTAAAACAAGAAAGAAAAACTTTCCATAGTAAAAAAATCCATATGATAAAAGAACACTTGGACAAGTCCATGAGTACGGTTTGATTTTAAAATAGGGTTCCAGCTAGAGTATTTGCAAGACAAGATGCCATGAAATGTAACAAAAAGATAACCATTAAATTGGCATGTACAAACTCTCCCGCCACCTTCCAAAACTGTGTTATCGTTTAAACCATCTTGCAGCAATTGAAACCAGTCTTACGAATGAAAACCAATTCACTGCAAGTTAAAATGACAATGTATGTTTGGAGAAAAAGCATAAAATATTTGGGTCCCTCAATTTTTTTAAACTATGGGTCCATTCTTTTAGTATAGATTGTGGATCAAAATAAGATTAAATATACGATGGAGTGGACTATGCCAATTTCTGTCAAGGCTCAATAAGGGTTTATTGACTTGGCTATTCATAATTGGTAATTCATTAAAAGAGTATGGCAAGACCAAGTAGACCCTCATATTGATCTTTTGAGCTCTAATGGTCTGAGGAAATTCAGCAAGCATTTATGAAACTGAAACAGTAATGTGTCATGTTGTCTGTTATGGCTATGCCAAATTTATCTTGTAAATATAAATTAGAGACTGATGCATGAGATTGCCTTGATGCAATTTGGATAGCCTATAGCCTATTTCAACAAGGGATTGTAATTTGACCAAAAGGTCTATCTGAGGTATATATCATACTAGCTATAGAAAGTAGAGACCTCGTGTCATTGGATCTCATTTAAGGTTAGAATTTAGGGCCAATTATATAAATGTAACTCTGAAGATTATATTTATGTATTAACCATCTTTCACAATTTACTTACGCACGGGCCATCCTATAATCTCCAATATTATAACATTGACACTCCATCAATATTACCATGATTAAACTATAGTTAACCTAACCTAAATACCCATAGTGGCGGCTGGTGATGGTAACTGGTTAGCGATTGGTGGCGTGATGACCTTCAACAAGTGGCATGGCCATCACAATGGCCGAAAGTGTGGTTGCTGGTGGTGGGTGGCTAACGACATAGTGGCCGGCATCGGATGGCAGTAAGTGGCACTGCTCGTCCGACAAAGTCCTACTGGCAACGTGGTTGCCGTTCAATGGTGGCAACCAATAAGAAAGTGGCCAGTCGGCAATGGTGGTAAGTTGAAGTTAGTCGGCACGGCCACCATCAAGTGATGCTAGGTTGACAATGACCTATAAATGGAACATTCTCTTCATTCTTAGCTTGAGTGGCATCTATATAATATTAAATATTACAAGGGGTATCAGGGTAAATAAATTTTGAAGGATAATCAATATGTAAACACAATCAAAGGGATAAGTTTGGGGGCTGCCAGCTGCCACTGCAGCAGCCAGCAACCCGCCAGCGCCTCTCCCCTCTCTCTTTGCCGTGTGGATGAAAAAAATAAAGGGAAAAACAATAGCTTGCTCTCTGTTTATTCCTCTGCGCCCGTGCCCTTCTCCGCCTTT
Source organism: Apostasia ramifera (assembly GCA_019297695.1). NCBI lineage: Eukaryota > Viridiplantae > Streptophyta > Magnoliopsida > Asparagales > Orchidaceae > Apostasia > Apostasia ramifera. Next base: position 53,832 of record JAEMOT010002389.1, on the reverse strand, counting down.
TCTTCCGCTTCTGTCCGCCTGTGCCCTTCTCTGCCTTCTTTGCCTGTCTTCTTCCGCCAAAGCAAAAACAGCAGCAACGCCAGCTGCTGGAATCAGAGAAAGAAAAAGAAGAAGGAAAAGAAGAGAAAGAAAAGAGGAATTCAGCGGATTTAATTGGAACTCTTTTGTAAGTGGATTTTCATGGCTTGTGTCTATGAATTTATCGACTTTGCTTATTTTTCATGTGTTAAATAACATGAACATTCTGATATTGATTTAAAAGAATTTCTATTGACTTAAAAATATTTTGATGTTGTGATGTCTGCATTGAACTCTAATCACGAGCTATGTAATGACTGCTTGTGAATGAATAATATAAGAATGTTATAAGTTGAAAAAGAAATGTTTGATTAACACATAGAGCATGCTTATTGCATATTTGTAGAATGCTTATCCGTTTGGATTTCAGGAATGCTGTGAAGACTAGTCAAGTAAATTATGGGATTTAATCCCAAATTTGAAATATGAGCACCGTAACTCGTCATGTGGATAGACTTCTTTGGTGCTGGGAGTCATTTCATGTGGCCCATGACGGGATCTGAATATGGGAGCAAAATCTTGACTAGGATATGTATCTGTTCCTCTTTCGAGGATATCTGAAACCTCTGGCCAGTAGGTTATACATTGTTTCCCATCTGTGTATATTCGGTGGGATATATATATGTATTGCATTTCATCCGCTTGTGGCATATGAATTATCTTATTGTGTGTTTTAAAAAAGTTATTATGAAAGACCGGTTTGATAAACTAAGTAACTTTGTGTATTCATTTCATTTGCTGTGAATAGTCCTCTTACTGAATAGTTTTTTACACCAAAATTTTCAGATTAAGAGCCATACTTGGGATTGGAGTCTTACTGCTATTTTTTTTGGAAGCTTTAGGAGAGCTTCTCCTCTTGATAGGAGGTGCTGTTTTTGTCAGTTGCGTGATATCTTTTAGATATGTGAATAAAACGTGTATACAAATATTTTTGGGACTCATGACAAACAAACATCATTTTGTATGTCAAAGATGTGAGTTTGTCTGATGTATCTTGTAAATATTTGGAATATGATATTATATACTTTTGGTGGTTATATATTTAATTTGTTTTTATTCAGAGGTGTTTTAGCTGCTCTGATTAGTCGTTAAGATGATAATAGTTTTAAATGCTTCCGTTGCTAAATGATTGACATTGCCAGTTCACGGCTCGGGATTCACTTTATTTGGATCTCGGGTTGTGACATAGCCACTATGGTGGAGGGTAGATTCCTAGCTTCGAGAGGCTTAAAAACCATCATGTTTCAAAGTGAATAAGAAAACCAAGAAACAGCCATCTAACATGAGCCAGCAGAAGGTCAACGTTTGTTTCATTCTCGTTCAGTCACAATATTACAAACAGATCATATCTCATATTTCAAGCATTAAGACAGCAAAACAATTCTGCATCTTCAAAGACTAAAATCTAAAAGTTTGATAGCACTTTCAGTTTTACATATAAGAGGAAATTATGCATATTCACCAGAAAATTACTCTGACTTTAATACTATGATTTTTCTCTTTTTTTTAACTATTTTTTTCTGCATTTTCCTATTGGTTAATGTAATTTAAATAAGCCACATATATATATTACACAGAAACATTCAACAATTCAAAAAAGGAATCAAAGTTGAAAAAACTGTACCAGGAAGAAAATAGGAATCTCGACGTTTTTGTGCCCATGAGAATCTGCAAGTAGAAAATGTCAGTTAGGCATCACAAAACTTGGTAAGTTAATCCATTCAGGGAAGATAATTTCAAGTGCGTTCACGTCATTTGAGTCATTTTACTTAAGTCCTTTCCCTCTCATAGATTATATGGGTCTTTACATTTCTTTAATGATCTTCCAGCTTACAACATAAACAGAATTCATCAAGCATACCCTAGCAAGTAAATTTGCCTGACTGTCGATAAAATTTAAAGCTGTTTGATATTTTAAGTATGTGACAATTGAGAAGGTAAAGATGAAGAAGAGGAAAAAGGAAAAAAAAAAAAAGGAAGAGGAATTTAAGAAACCTAATTGAAGTAAATTTCAATCATAGGAACCATCATGAAACAATTCAAAATAATGAACTGGAGTTAGATATATCTTGTACCTCACAGACTCTTAAGTAACTCATCAACAAAAGTAAAGCTGGATGGGGGCAAAATTCAATTCACACAATAAAGACATGATTGAAAATCAAAGGTTGAGACAATATCACAATTATCATATTCCAAATGTGATACTTACATGGCACCTCCAGCAGCAGGAGCAATGGCTTTAAATATAGACTGCCCGGTCATAGAAATGCCATTTGCAGCTCCTCTTTGGTTTTGTGTCTGTCAATGCATTTGCAACAGACATTAAAACTCATTCTTTGGATATTATGAGTATGTAGAAGAAATAGAGACTAACCACAGCATTGTTTTGCAAAATGAACAAGCCAGTGATGATTGCCAGCTGAATAGATTAAAAAATTAAAAGCATAGTGAGAACAATCACGCATAGAAAACCACAAGAATTCGAACATTTCTCTTCTAGATTTAAATAATAAAAAATGTATTTCATAATCAACAAAGCAATAACACTTAGTCAGTCCAAACTTCCTAATCAAGGAGCTCAATTTACAATTTTGGTGAAACAAAAACTTAATAAATAAAAACTTCTGTTAAGCATTTTCATAAAATTCACGAAAACGTGTTGAAGAAACAAAGTTCAAAGAGGGCACAATTCAAAACATACTGGAAATAACCTCAACAAGTAACAACGGAGAAGAATTCATTCTTTTAAATATTTTAGGATTATTTTAATGCATATTTTTAATCATCATTTAGATGCAGTTTGCTCAAAATTGCCTTCAAAATTTTAGAGCTTATTCAACCAAAACCAAAACATGACCTAAATACTACAGTATGATCTCACCTTTTAGTCGATACATTCAAATTGTAAATTTCACCTTTTTCTACAATGCTCCAACTTCATTATTTTATCATTTGTAACGAGTCTTAGTTACTGTATAATAAAATATATTTAATATTTTTCAAATATTCAATTTATTGTTGTCATATGCTAATATATTTCCTTACTTTATGACAAATAAATCTTTGACTATATCAAAATTAATTTGCATTAGACACTGAACTTCAATTATCATTCCAATCATACATACTCTGCTTAAATTAACTTTCTTTTTATATCTAAAAAATTCAAATATATTGTCAACTCTTTCGTAGCTAAAGTTACATACATATTTACTCATTTGGCCATTATTTGTTTATTCAAGTGTTCCAATGAGCTGATTTTTTTCATTGGTAAATAAACAGTTCCGGCATTCTAGAAATATATATTTGAAATTTTCACCTAGTTTGGAGCTTACAATTTCAACTTAGCTTTTTAAAAAGCTGAATTTATTGGTTTGCTCTCATGGTTTGAAAATTATAAAAACCCTTCTAGAGGCTTAGGTAAACAATATTTGTTTTTTCCTATGTTTTCTTGAGTTTTGTGCTTTTTATTAAAGAATTCCAAAGCCTATTTATTAGACCATTCCAATGCCTCACTTCTCTTGCAACTTAGAAAGGACTTCAAAGAGAAAACTTAGGAGCAATGTACATTAAAGTGAAGACTCTAGAAATGTTATAGAATTTCAAAGCAGAAGCAAAGATCTTCATCAAGTACATAGATAACACTCTCTTTCCATTTCCCTTTCCTTTACATTCTCTATACTTGTTTTTACATTTTGTAATCTCTTTCTTGGACAAGATTGATGATTTTTGTGGAGTATTTCCTTCCTTGGTTAAGAAAGTGAATGTAAGTTTTGGATGACCTTTAAAAGCTTGAAAATGAAAATATGCGATAGCTTCAAAAAAAATGCGGCAAGGGATGATAAGCGGTGGAAGTAGAAAGATTTTTGTTGAACCACCTAAGAGTTCTTGTGCGGTATATTTCCTTTGCAATTCTTAGTCGTCACGAATTAACTGCATATTTATTTATAACTTTTACTTTATATATTGCTAGCAAATTGACTACGAAAAAGACAAATATGACAAGTGTGGGCAGAAAAGTTCAATCAACAAGGTTAAATACGTCTTCCAGTCACAAATAGAAATTTTAAAGAAACTACTGTAAAACTATAATATGCAATATGCTATATGTGTGTTGATAAATATTCCCTGGATCGACCAACATTATCACGAAAACATTGTTTCTTCAAATGCCACATAAATACACTTTCTAGATCCAATTAAAGTCTAATGAACACAATTTTTAAACCGTTGAATTATTTCAAACATAAGATCTCACTTCCGTTGAACTATTTTATCCGATACATATTCACTTTCGTATTAGTCTCCTTTTGGTCAACTTAATAGGAAATAACCTAATTCTCAAAACTATTTCTGTTTCAATATTCATTCACAATATATAATAGGAAGCTAGTGTGAGTTTTAGAGATAAGGATTCAACGAATGTACTGGACCTAACCAATTTAAATAGAAGAAACTCTCCCTACGAGACAAATTGGAAATAACGTTTTGCCTTAAAGGGGATACCTAGGCTCACAGTTTTGGGGTTCAACAGTTTTTTACTAGTGTAAGTTTCTATATTTAATTACTAATCTTCTCGTCAGAAAATGAAACATTTAAATATTGGGGAATCAACTTAACTAAATAGATTGCAAGGTTAAAAAAAAAGATGGCACAGTATGTGTAACATCCTGTGATCTCAATGTAGAGGTATTGTCCGCTTTGACTTTAGAAAAACTGCGTAACTTGAGCACTTCCAAGGAGGTTACCCATCCCAGTGCTACTCCAGCCCAAGCACGCTTAACTACGGAATTTTTCATCATTAGTCTAATGGTTTTGCCCTAAAAGGCGCCTCTACTATTTGAGATCACGTTATCTACTTATACAGCTCAGGATCTCCCTCCCTTTCCGATGTGGGACAATTCATTCTTGTGCCCCTTTCACCACTCATTATTCGGCCTAGAAGCCTGCCAGGAGCCGCACTTTACCTCAGTGATTCATTTTTCTTAGGATATCACCCGACGATCACTCTTCTGCCCTCTTCGGCCACGGGCGTCACAGGCCCACCAGCTTCTACTCGGTTCATCCTCGAACACATCGTACTGTGAGAGGTCGGCTCTGATACCATATTGTAACATCTCGCGATCTCAATGTAGAGGTATTGTCCGCTTTAGCTTTAGGAAAACTGCGTGACTTGAGCACTTCCCAGGAGGTCACCAATCCCAGTGTTACTCTAGCCCAAGCACAATAAACTACGGAGTTTTCCATCATTAGCCTCACGATTTTGCAGCGTCTGGAGCCAATAATAAGGCATTGCGTGCGTTGTCGTGGCCCGCACCTGACTGTGAGTGATGAAGCATACGGCCAGACAATTTGACCATGCCAACAACGTGCTTGACCAGATGGTCTGACCTGGCCAAATCGTCTATTCGAGTTTGGTTAGACAGTCCGGTCAGGTTACACTATTTGTCTAGCTGGAATGTCCGGCATGGCCACACTAATAGCCTGACCGAACCATACGATAGGCCATCTCATTAGTTCGATCGAATAGTTTGGGCAGATCGGACTGGCCGGTCACGCCGAGTTGTTGGCATAATCAGATGGTCTGATCATCTGCTCCGTCCCTTGCTATTAAGAGCAGGGCCTACTGCAGAACATTGGCACTTGCTATTGGCCCCTGAATTCTTGACATGGTTACGCATCTACCAACAATTTTTCAAAAATGATAGGAGAGAGAGAACCTTGTCAGTCATTTCCCTTATGCGGCAGTGCCTTGAGAAAAATTGAAACACAATTAAAACAGAGTAGGAATTTGCAAATCAGGGCCTCCTTTTCTTTTCTTTGCATTAAGGTCTAGTTGGATTAATTTTCAAGTTCCTTAATTTAATTGGGCCCATTTTAGGACTACTTTCACCAAAAATAGATTTAGTAACTTGTTTCCCTATATGCCAATTAGATATTGACAAATTTGTCTTAATTTGATTCAGTGGGTGACTAACAATCATTGAATTATCAAGTGACGAAGTAGAATTCAATTTTAAAATCTTGAAACTTTTCGAAGAATATGGTCAAATTGTCTTAACCTCCAAATTTAGGTTGCTTTTGACTTTATTTAGTAGGTCAATTAAATGACCAAATTTTCATTAACTCAATTAATTTGATTTATTTGACATTTACCAATTTGAATTGAAATGGGGATCAAATCAACTGTCTCTTTGTAATCTTGCTTCCAATTTTTCTTCAGACATGTTTTCGAGAATATTTTTGGTGGATTTTTCATGGTTTATAGAAATCCCTAGCTCGATTAAAAGACTCAATAATTCGACTCGCCTCTGTCCTACCCTAATTTTACTTTAATTGACTGTTGGAAATGAAATTTCAAATTAAAGTATAAAATTACAAAATGAATCTATTATCTACAACAAAACTAGGAAAGATGACTTTGTAAAATTGCAATAAAAAGCATAATATAGAAAATAATAGCAAAAATGATTCTAATCTATTTCGTGAAGATCCACTCACAGATAAAACATTCTTCAGCACTGATGCAACGTTCAATATCATGGTAAGTTCAAATCCATAAAGTTTAGACAAAAAGGGATAGGCTGCTGTTATTATAATAGCCAAGCCCTGCAGCCAAGGAAAGCAAGAAAACATCAGAAATGACTTAAAGCATCAAATTTAGTGATGATTAATGAGAGCATATAACTTCTTACCCCTGCAACACGACTTACAGTGACATGTCCAAAAAGTTTCTGTAACGGTGGATAAACAAATAGTTGGAAAAGGAGAAGGCTAAAACCTGAATTAATTAAAACTCCGGTTAATGTTGAAAACTTTTGGAGAACCTGAAATTTTGCAATGAAAGTTGCAAGTAAAAGAAAAAAATATTTCAAACATGTAATTTACTGTAAGGACATACGAATCAACCATTAGATCTGACAATGAGTATTGACCTTTAACCTATAAAAGGGGAAAATCCTAGTTTATCTTTAGCAACCCCATGGGATGACGCAGATCAGATTGGACCATGATCCTTTTGATAGGCTAATGCAGATTAGATGATTGAGTTTTCTTAGGCTTGGGTTTGATTGGTCAAGCTAGTTCGATCTATATTTATTTTAACTAAGTTGGCTTCAATCTAGGTTTTGTTTAGTCATAACTAATTGAGTTGAGCCTAGTCTGTAAACATTCTAATAATTTGATGAATAAAATAAATTTCTCTTTCTCTAAAGTTCAATTTTATTTTATCTTCTTCAGAGCTTCCCAATATCACAAATATGCCCCACAATTGAAATTTATGCCCTAATTGTTTCTCAAAGAGATTACAAATCTTATTTCTTTTACTTGCCATTAAAAAAGGACAGTGTTAAGGAAATACATTCATGACAAATTCAACGAATTTCTTCCAAAGTTCTTCCAAGTTTTGAATAAGATATTATATCCCTAACTGTGATCCATAAAAAAATACATGACTGGTGTACCCTTTCCCCACTAACTTCCTATTCTGTGGATTGGAATACCTCCTAGCCAACACGGTATTTACATGGGAACCACGAGGCTCCTCGAGTAAGACACAAGGCAGTCACTTCCTCAAATCATTAATCTTGTTATTCATCATTTCAAAATCCTATGAATTAGGTAAACGTTTTGTCAATCTGAGCCAAAATTCTCACTGATTTTCTTCATTTTCGATTGAATTCTCCTTGTTTATCCAGATTGCTTGCTTGCTTAAAGAGGGAACCCTAGTTTTATTGCAAAATCCGAGATAACTTTACTACCAAAATTAAATTATGTGCAAACACCAAGTCCCTTGTTCCCTATGTTTAGTATCTTGAATGTTGGGACAACGCTAATCTTTTAGGTAAATTCTGATTTACAATCCATCTTATTGAATATCAATATTTTTAATTGATCTCTTTGTGGGATTTCAGTTTTTGGATTATAACATGATATCTTTGAATTATCTCTTGTTATCACCTGTGATGAAATGCCGTGAAATAAATTGCTGATTGCTACACTCATTCTCATCTTGCATAAGCAAACATGCAAAAAGTGGGATGATTGGACGGTCCAAATGCAATCTCAGTTTTACCAATGTAACGTGCTGATGGAAAAAGTAGAGCTATTTTGATGATTCAAAGTAGCATGTGCAGTAAAACGCCACCCACACCAAGATAATCCAGTTTTAAGCATAGCCGGCCCAAGCATGCATAAGGGAGGTCCAAGTCATGGTGATAAAGAGAGACAAATGCTAAAAAGGACTTAGGGATATGGTCGACATGTCATGGCTCACGCTTATACAAAGCTTTTGCTCACATCCAAGAGAAATCTATGTACTTGGCCTCAGCTAGTTCATGATAAAACTTTGTTGTAGCTTTTTTTTTTTAATACTGCTGCCATGCCAATGCTTCAAATTTTTCAAGTGACCTAACATATTTAAAGAGTTCCATAAAAAAAAAAACATGTTTAAAGAGAAATAATTACATTGCTTTTTAACCATCATCTGCTTCAATGTTCTAAGGGTTACAGCACTGATCACTTATCACTTCATCCGGTGAGCATTGCATCAAAATTAAGAACAATTTCAAAATAATCATCTAAGTTTTTATTTTTTGTAAAATAAGTGCAGTTATATACATATTTTCAAAAAACATGTTTTGGTATAAGTCCCATGCCCCACATAAGACAGATGCCAAACAAGATTACCTAGATGTTAGGCATAAAACTACGATTATTTTGACAAAAAAACTAGTAAAGACAATATTTTGAATTTTTCATTTTAAAAATCATGGAAAAAATTCTCTGTTCAATACCTGAAATAGCTAGCACCTGGCCAACATCTTGAGATGAAAAATCTAGTCCTCCATAGGCCCTACCACTTTCAGCCCACAAGGGAAATATCTGGAAGAAAAAAATTTAGCACACCTTATTAGATGGCTACAATACAAGATAGAAAGATCTAACAGCTACTAATTTTTAACTTCACGGGAAAAGATTTCAATAAGTTCATTATTAAAAAGCCAGTAGCTTCAGATTATGTTATATGTGATGCCCATAATAGAAAATGTGGCTTGGAATCACATAATTAATTAAGGCAAATGAACTACCATATAAACTCTTCGGAATCTAATTTCTCCAACATAATAAGATAAACATTATGAAAATTGGATATCATTGTAAAATCATTCACATTAACTTTCAAAAATTATCCACAATATGAACTAAATCTTTACATGTCCCATAATCTAGCTTGCATTCAAGTTAGTAAATATACTTTATTTTCCATGTTTTAAATTCCAACAAGCCTTTATACCAAATACTTCAATTCCATTCAGCGTACATAGAAAAGTGTGCAGTGAGTTTAGGCACAATATGAAAGAAATAAGGCAGTCAGACAACAATAGAAATGCGAGCACAACACAAACTAGAATGCAATTATTAACCTCAGTATAAGCCATATCATGAAGAGAGAAGACACAATACACAATGATAGATGACATTAATGGCCAGTTCATGAATAGATTTCCCTTGGACGACGGAACACTTTTGTCAATATTTTCTTCATTTGCCATGATATCAGAGCCATGAAAAGAACCCTCAAGATCTTTAGTAGCCGTACTTCCAGGTTTTTTCTCACCATGCATGTGTAATGTTTCCTGTCAAAAAAGGATAATCACTCAGATCTTAAAGCAAATATAAGTGCCAATGTAGAAAAGCCCACAAATCAAGAATGACATAAATGTGGAGCATAAAAAAGATGAAAATCGACAGGTAAACCCAAATTTAATATTACCTTAATATACTACTCTATTAATCAGAATGCAAATAGATATGAATGCTTAGTTCATATACCCATGGGGAACGGCAAAAGATATAGCTGACATTCAGTAGGAGCTATCAAATTTCATGAATACTATTTTGGCATGACATAATAAAAACTGGATCTCTAATATAAAATTGAAAGTAGAGGTTAAATGCATGAAAAATTTAAGTTACTCCTAATTCTGCTTATTCATATCAATAGTATGCATATCCTTATATCTATAGTGGGTTGGATTATTATATATGGTATTAGAGTCACTCTATGTTACCTCTTGGGCAATGATTATGCTTGGTCCTTAACGTGGGGGATGTGACATCCTTAGGTAAATCTCGTATCGCCAAAGCACATGAAAGACATGTATAAGAGAAGCACCTTTATCTCTCTAGACCCATTTTAAAACTAAGGTTCACGGTTCAAAGAAAATATCTACGGTAGATATGTTGTTACACATGGTATCTTTAGTTTTGCAGTTTTCCACTCATCTACTGGCATGACCCTAATATGGTGAGACCCACTTCTCAAGTCACTTGGAGTATGAAATAGAGTTTGCAAGCATATAACATACTTTCCAGAAGAGAAATAGGGAATCTATACTTGATAGTAATTTTATTTATTACTATGCTATCAATGCACATCCTACAGATCCATCTTTCTTTTGGGTAAGCAAGGCAAGAATAGCACAAAGACTCCATGAATGTCGAGTTCAAACCTTTCTCTAGTAAGTCACGTACTTGTCGAAGTTGCCTATTCAACTCACTCTTCCTTTCCTTAAGATTTACTAAAATGTCAAAGATTAAGCAGTTGGGATCCTGTAACTAGGTCTATCGCATGCTAATGTCCCTTATTAACAGCAACTTGCTAGGAAACTCTCTAGACATAAAATTAAAAACTTCAATAGAAGGTCACCTATCTCTGAGGAACTCCTAATCTAACTAGTGTAAGTCACTCGGAAAACTTCATCAAAAAAGCACCTAACCCCAACCTATGACTGGTAAGGTCTAACTAGTGTCAATCATCCTCTCAAACACTTTACTGTACAAAATATCAATGATCTTTTTCATAGGAACAAAATGAAAACACTAACTTTAGGTTGGGCTCTCATAGAATTAGCTTGATAGGTTTCTTGAAAATCAGCCGCAACTTATATACACTAATAAAAACAAACTCAGGATAGTACAAAAGCCAACTGGATTGGGACATCCTGACGATGGATGATCCAAACTGGATCTCATAACTTGCTTTTTTATGGATTATGCAAATTATTTATATATTTTTTTTTTAGATTTAAATTTATTGGATTCATCCAAATTAAGTTTTTCCAAATTGATTAAATCACCTTGGATAATATAGTGTATATGGATAAATTTAATTAATTTAAATTAATTGAAATTATCCTATTTGGATAATAATCTACAGTTGCATTTATCCAACTTTTTCTTATTTTTATTTTTATTTATTTGCCAATAAAAAAGTTGGAGATTGTACATTTTGAAGAAACTTTATTGAATGAAATTTGCTTTCTATGCAATTAAACTTAAAATAGGTTAACCTACATATTCCAAAGGGATTGATGTCCGGGAAGGGATTGATGTCCGGGAAGGGATTGATGTCCGGGAAGGGATTGATATCCCGGAAAAGAAGGGTAGGAAACCTTAAGTGAAAATCCTACAAATCATAATTATCTACCATTTTTCCTCGTATTTTTTTCCATCATCTAAATTCTAGCCGCCCCATCTTTATCGTCCTACATCAACTTTAGTATTAGAACGCATTGTCCCACATTAGTTTTAGTATCGTGCGGACGCAAGTCACACCCCTACGTAGGCACCGTCACGAACTCACGTTTTGCATCGGCACACAAGAGCATGCTACATTCACTTACGCAAAACCTTTGCAACCCGCCTCACACAACCAACTCGCAGCCTTCCTAGTTCGACCCTCCTCATGCGAGCCACTCGCCCAGTGCCATGAATTCTTCGTTCGTACCGTGAACCACCTCTACAAGAGTCACTCGCTCAGCGACGCCTCGTTGCCCAGGTCCACATGCCCCTGGTTGCTTGCCCAGTTGCGCCTCACGGCCTTGTTGTTGCCCTCACATTGCTTCTACTCATAGATTTGTTGCCCCACCTCGCCACCCCTCACGGCTACCTCATTTGTCTGTGTTCTTTTGCGCTGCGCGCTTGCGCTTGCTCTTTGACCACAACCTCACCTTGTCTGCACTTAGACAAGATTTAGGGTCTGTTTGGTAGGCAAAATGAAGAGGCTTCAACCTTCTTAAAGCGGATTTATTTAAGTGAATTCACCAAACATATTTTTTGATCAAATGAAGCTGAAAAGATCTACAACATGGTTTCAAGCAATGGGACTTCACTTATCCAAAAATGCTTCAAGAGCTGAATCCAATTCTACTTATTTTGAATCCAAATCTACCATCAAACAAGGCCTTATAGTCTCATCTCTATTACTAGTGATAGTAGTGACTACATTGGTCACCGCAACCTCTTCGACGCATTTGGGTCGTATGCAAATTATAAATTATTTGATTAAGGTACAATTTCTGAACTGGATTGAATAATTATTAATTAATTGAATTTCAATTGGAGTTATTCTTCATCAAAATTATTTGATTTGCCCAACTGTGTAAACCCTAAATCATATTTGAGAATATATTACTGCTGATATTTTTTTTGAGAGAAATTATATTTAATTTCTCAAAGATCTTATTTGATTTATTAAATTTAAGTGACACTTAATTCTATTTGGTAAATTCTTGTTTACGGTTGATCCAAATTTATTTAACTTTTCAAATTAGTTAAAATTAAGCGATTTAAAATTATCGCATAATTAAATTTAGAAAATATTTGTGTTTATTTGAGATAATTTTATCAATTAAATTTATTAATCTCAAATTCACATCTGCTTTATATTTATCTTGAATCCAACAGGTGTTATATTTTTCTAGATTAGGTTGGAATATTTTTATTTTGTATTTCATTAAGAGTCTTATAACACTATAGATTTTCACATGTCCCATCGACTCTGTTCTAATCATATTAGTTATGATTTTTTATACTCCTACTACTTATATGCACATCAATGAGAATTACAATACATTAATAAAGACCCCCTAATTTTGATGTTAGATGAAACCGTATAGATTGTATTAGGTTAATAACAACAACAACTAAGCCTTTTTCCTACTAGGTGACATCGGCTACAAGAATCCTTTATTTTCATTGCACTGACCAGTTAACAAATTCTTATCTAGTTCTAAGTGTATAAAATCATTTTTTATAGTTTCTTACTATGCCTTTTTTAGTCTTCCTCTTCTTTTTACATGGGGAAGATCCAACAATCCAATTTTTCTTATCAGGGCTTCGATCGATCTAAAATTTATATGTTTAAATCATTTAAGTTAACTCTCTCTCAGTTTATCTTCAATTAATACTCTAACTTTCTCATGGATATATTTATTTCTTATTCTATTTTTTCGTGTATACCCACTCATTCACTTTAATATTATTATTTCTGTAATACTTAGTTTATTTGTATATTTCTCTTTGTAGGTCAGCATTTAGTACTATATGTCATTGTTTAATATTATTATTCTATAATATTTATCTTTAAGCCTAAGTGAAATCTTTTTATCACACAACACATAAAATATATTTTTTCACTTTATTTATCTTGCTTGAATCCTACTAATGACATCACTATTTATTTTATTGTCATTTTGTATAATTGATTCAATGTATTTAAAGCGCTCACTCTTGTAGATAATTTGATCATCAATTGTCGCATTACTAATATAAGTACTTTTTTTAACAAATGTGTACTCCATATATTTAATTTTTGATCTATTAAAATGAAGACATTTAGACTCTAAAATATTTTTCCATAACTTGAGTTTCACCTTAGCTCAATCTCTAGTCTTATTAACAAGAAAAATATTATATACAAAAAGTATACACCAAAACACATTATTTTGAATGTGTTTTGTCAGAATCTCCATAACTAATACAAAAAATATGAATTTAAATTTAAACCTTAATGTAATTCAATTATAAAAAAAATTCATAATCAAACTCCCTTGTGTTCAAACACAAGTAGCAACTTCTTTATACATGCTTTTAAGTACTTGAATATAAGTAGCACAAATCTATCTTTTCTAAAGCTCTCCAAAATACTCTTGAAATTTTAAAACTGATCAAACTAAATACAAATCATCTTTTATATTTCTAAACTTTTTTATTAAACTTCTCAACAAATGAATGGCTTTTATAGTAAATCTATCTGGCATAAAATTAAATCGATTCTGTGATTCTCTAATATAATGATATAATCTATACTCGATCACTCTCTTTTAAAATTTTAAAGCATGACTCATTAATTTAATTTCTTTTATAAATGATAATAACTTGTATATCACTTTTATTCTTGTAAATAGGTATTAATATATTTTTTTCATTCATTTGACATTTTTTTATTTTTAAAATTATATTAAACAACTTATTGAGCCAAGAAACTCTTTCGTCTACTATACATTTCTAAATATCTATTAGAATGTCATCCATTTTTGCTATTTTTTTATACTTTATCTTCTTTACAGCTTCCCAAACTTTAGCTTTACTTATGCATATATAAGAGTAATGTTTACTTTCGTTTTGGATAATAAGATCAATAAAATCAGTCATATTATCACAACCATCATTAAAAATCTTTTGAAAATAACGTATCTATCTATGTTGAATATCTTCTTCATTGAAAAATACATTTTAATGGAACACCTAATGTGTTGTATTTTCTGTGTAATTTGAACACCAAATCATATATAGAATGGGAAGTGAAATTCAATTGTTATTTTAATCACTACAATCCGATCGACTTGGATATCACGAAATTAATGCCTCTTGATCAAGCTAGATTTTATACTAATGATGTTAAGGATCGTCGTTGTTTTCGCGAATCATCTCCAATTAATTCTTGGAATGAAACTTAATTCTCAGGAAAAAATATGTTCTCATTACTTATATTGATCCTCTTCCTTATGAGTGAATACACAAGTCGTCAATGTCTAAGCATATCAACGTACGAGTTAGTCATAGTAATATGCATAATTTTTAAAGCCATAATTCTATCACAATTTCTCTTAACTTTCACTACGTGATCCTTCAAGCTCTTATCCAGAATTATACCTACTTCATTCTTATTTTTATTCTTACCAGAGTACTAAAGTTTAAAATCTAAGCCATCAATTTTCTTGGCTTTCTCTCTAACCCATTTTGTTTTCTGCAGGCACAAAATATTAATCTTTCTATGAATCATAATATCCACCAACTCTATTAGCTTGCCCGTCAGGCTGCCTATATTCCAAGTTCATAATCTAATTCTACTGACTTGAGTTCTAGTATGATGAGCTAGCTTCTTTATCCGCATTCGTCCATGATGTGGGGACCCTTGCTCACTTTTCACTACACCCGCAATGGCGCAAAAATATGTTAGATCACATCAAAAAAGAAATGGAGTTGTACTAGAATGTCCTAGTAGGCATTCTAGTAAAAAAGAAAGGGAGTTGGGACCCATTATATCTGTAGGCAACTCAATGGCCTAAGCAACAAAAGAAATATGTTAGATAACATCAAAAAAGAAAATATCATGCAAAAACAGACAAAATGACGATCTTATATTGAAGTAGCATCATGGCATGGAAATAAAAAAGGGACTTTTCATTACAATTACAAAGCCAAGGATATGGAGTTGTACAAATATCTCAGGTCGAGTTGGAAAAACTAAAACTTTAATACCAAATTGACAAAGAACTAAGGAAACAAAGAATAATTAGAAGAAAAGCAAAGATGTTTTTTATGGAGAAGAAAAATAAAGACCGGAAAAATAGAACGATAAGAATTTGAGAAACAATTTAAATCAAATTATTCAAAGTTATTTATTACGATGATCCTATAACTTATTTATAGAATTTTGGCCCATACTAACTAGAGAAAATAAATATTAACCTGTTAACATGTTAAAGAAAGTAAATGCAAATTAGCCTAACAAACTAGAGAACATAAGGTAAATAAAAATTTTAAAAATATAGATAAATACTAATAATAAATGAAAATTTGCTTCTTGATTCTTGCAAATCAAATCTTGTGGTTTCTTTTATATCTAAAATAAATGTGACAAAAAATTACACATCAATTATTGGATTGCTACCATTTTTATTTCATTGAATATATGCATACATATATGCACATAAATACAAAAAAAATAATTTTTTCAGAAAAGTGATAGAGTGTAACTCACTGGGAGCCAAGGGCATGTTAATAATACAATGGCTGCAAAGAGCGATATGAACAGGCATGGTAGGAAGTATGGGAACCTGCAAGAATAGTTTATCAAGTAATATAAGTAACACTTGGCTACCTAGTTCAATAAATTCTTATGATGCTATCTCACCTTCCAAAAAAAGAGTTACTAGAAAATATATTAGGAAACTTCTCTGCAGGCTAGTAGACATATAAGGAACACAAGATAATGTTAGTTTAGCATCAAAGACTCAAAACAATATAACAAGCACAATTTGAGAAATCATAAAAACTGCTACGCCAATTTACGTTTTAATATGAGCCAATACTTGTTCCTTTTTTTAGAGAGAATGGTTGCAACTAATTTTTTAAATTTTATATGCTTTAAATAATCAAAAAATTTACATAAAACAAGTCCTTTTAGTTGAATAAGCATGAAAATAAAAAAATCAGATTAGACAATTTCACCTAAAACTAATGAGAATGGAGGAACATGAAAGGATCGTGATGGAGGTCCAAACAAGTCAATGAGATTAATCTAAGATATTCAGCGAAAAGGATATGACTAGTCCAGTAATTGCACAAACACCAAGCATTAATACTCATGAATTTACAAAGAATATCTAGAACTGTGAAATTGATAAAATTTATTGTCCTAATGATGTCTCTAATTATTATTCAGCGAAAAGACAATGATGATGATAATGATGATTACAATAGGCCAATTTATCAATTCATCAATTATATCTTCGTCATATTAGAGGATGTCACTTAGGCAAACTTGCAATAGTATATTTTTTTCAGGTAAATTATTAAACATGATCGAACAAATTATAGATTATATAGCATTTGGAAAAAGGAGAAATCATTTAAAGGAGAAACTGCTTTATTAATAACAAATGAGTTTCCAATAGCAAAACATAAAAACAAAGGCATGCTGATATTAACCTAATATAGACTATCGTGCAACACTCATGTAGAACAACAACAACCAATCCTTAGTCCCACTAGCTAAGAACAAGTATTATGAAATGAATAAATATGCAAAGAACAAGCATTAAAAATATACAAATGAATTATCAAGATGCACTATGATGCAGATCACCTATCATCTATAAAAAAAAAAAACAATAACAAAGGTTTCCATTAAAGTATTTTCATTATCAGGGAGTCATAATTTTTGATAAAACAAAGGTAGTTTACATACATTTCATTAGTCTTGCAAATTTTAATTGTTTTTGCTTGTTTTATTTATTAGAAATATTGATATTTGCCATAACGCTTTCTATTTTGTGCATCAACAACAACAATAACCATGTCATTTTCCCACTAAGGTCGGCCACATAAATCTTTTGTATATTCATACGGTACAAAAATATTGCACTTTTCAGAAGTTCTCATGTGTATAATGTTCATTTAATTCAATAAACAAGACGGGCAATTAAGCTCGATTCAATTCTAAAATCCACTTGAAGTCTAATAAGTTTTAACCAATTTGAATCAATTAGACTTGAAATAACAAATTTAGTTTTTAAGGTGAGGCCAACTAGCTTAAACTTGACTTGATGCCAATATGATCACACAATGCTCTCTTTGGCGTTAGTCCAAACCTAGCTTCCATGTGCTAGAATTACATAGCATCAATCGACATCGACTCCATCCTCACTGACAATACGCTTTCAGCTCACTAATGCCTACTGGTGGCTCTTCAACCTCTTCAAATTATGTTTATCACAAAATGAATACGATCATCTCATCTAGCTGTCTCAAACATCAATCACTACATCTCATCCTATCATTCCTCAATCTCATGTTCCTACTCCTTCTAGCACTACAACTACCACTTCAAATAGTATAACTACGATATTAAACTCTAGCGCTTCATCACATATGTTTGATAATAGAATGCTATTCTCTCCTCTTGACGCTTCGCTTTTACCTCTTATTATTGTTGTCAAAGGCCCCGTATCCCATGCTTGTGAGTTGTGGCAAACAATAAAGGTGTGCAAAAATACCTAAAGAATAGACACCAAACCATAATCAAACAAAATTGACAAATCTAGGCCAGTTCCAAAAAGGATCGGATCATTTTTTTTTTATAGTAAGATGAAGTCGATTCTGGTTCCTAAGACACTAAGAATCAACCATAGAGTAGGTTAATCCGAATCAAACTGACCATACGGTTCGGTTATGTGGTCATTTGCAAAGCAAGAAAATGCTTCGAAGTGGATTGACAGTGTGTTTGTTTCTTTATTTTTCCACTTGTAATTTCTTTTTACAAATTCATCATTCTTTCAAAAGAATTCATTTGGCTAAGGAATCATTGTCAAAAACCCTTTTTTTAAATTAAAATTAAATGCATCTTATCATATTATATAATACAATTTTGTGAAGACAAAATAAGGTGCTTAGTATTTGTGGCCAGACTTTTCAACTTTTTGCTTACTATTCATATATGTAACACCGCATGTCAAAGAAATTATGTTGGTTTGTTTGTACTTTTTTAAGCTTATTCTATGATGAGATTTTTAGGCACTAACTTTATCAGCTTTCCTCTATTCTTCATTCCTCTCTGTCCTTTTATGTTTGCTTAAGCTTTTCAATTAATCATTTTAAAAATATAGCCTCATTAGACCTAGACCCGACTTGAAAATCTCAGATGGAGTCCACGAATGGTGAAACCAACTAAACTTGTGTCAAGTACAAAATAGGCATGGCACTGATCCGACCTACCCCAACTTGCACCCCTAGAAAAGGGCCTGCTAGCTCTTTTACTACTCACTCCAAAAGAAGTTTTTTATGCTTCTCATTTTTCAATTAGCTCTTTTACTACTCTTTCCATTCATCGGCTTACTACTTCTTATACTGTTTATTTTATCTTTTGATTGTCTTCTAAGATCTCATGACCAATATGACAAGTAGTGGCAAAGTTGCTAATAGAATTTATTATCTAACTATTCATACTAATTCTGCCCAAGCTTCTCTACGGACATCGCAGGTCTCCTCACAACAATGACACTGTCGCCTTGACAAACTCTTGCCTCCTCACTTGGAGAGTTTTTACATATACCCAATTTTGTGTCATGATTAAAGCGTGATTCTTGTGAGTTTGCAAAGAATAATCATATATCATTTTCTTTTGTGCTCATTGTTAGTACTAAAGCTTCTTTCAATCTAATTCATTAACATATCTAATGCCCCAGCCCTGTGTCCACATATTTAGGAATTCATTACTTTGTAATCTTTGTTAATGACTTCACTTATATCATAATAACAATAAGTCAAGCCTTTATCCCACTAGGTGGGGCCGGTTACATAAATCCTTTATTTTCATTTAACTCTATTAAATAACAAATCCTTATTTAGCTCTAAATATGTAAGATCATTTTTTATAGTTTCTTGTCATGCTTTTTTTGGTTTTCCTTTTTCTCTTTTTACATAGGTAATATCTAATAATCTAATTCTTTTTACTAGAACTTTTATCGGCAAAATTCTCCAGAGCACTTCTGTGATTTTATCATAGGTTTTTTCGAATCAATGAAAACCAAATGCAAATCTTTTTTCTTTTTAGACATCTTCATTAAAACACTTAACAAATAAATAATTTTCATAGTAAATCTATTTAACAAAAAATTAAACTGATTCTAGATAGCCTAGTATCACGACATAATCTATATTTAATCACCCTCTCCTAAAGTTTTAAAATATAACTTATTAACTTAATTATTCTATAATTAGCACAATATTGTATATTATCTTTATTCATATAAATAAGTACTAATGTATTTGTTTTGTATTCATTTGATATCTCTTTAGTCTTTAAAACCATGTTAAATAATCTAAGGAGCCAAAAACATCTTTCATCTCATATATATTTTCAAATATTTATTGAAATGTTATTCGATCCTACTGTTTTTCTATATTTCATCTTTTTTAAAGTCTTTTAACTTCATTTTTACTTATACATTAGAGATAGGAGCAATTTTTATTTTTTTTTTAGATGCTAAAATTCATAAGATCAATTATATTATCATAACCATCATTGAAAAGTCTTTTAAAGTAAATCATTTATCTATATCAAATATCTTCATCCTTAAAAAGTATTTTTAATTTTTATCTTTAATGTATTTTACTTCAGTTAGGTCTTTAGTTTCTTATCTTGTACTTTGGCAGGCTTGTTTAAGTATTTTGTCCAACTTTTTATAGAGATCATCAAAAGCTACATTCTTGAGACTACAAACTACTTTATTGAATTATCATCAAATAATTTTATATTTCTCTAAATTCTCTTTACTTTTGTATTTATATCTATTTTATAACTTTCTTTTCTTTAATCTTTTTTATATTTCTTCTTTCCTCCACCAAGCATTTTTATTGTTTGAAGCTTTTCTTTTAGATTCTCTCAATGTATCTTTTGCAATCTTACGGATACAATTAGCAACCCTTATTCACATAAGATCAACTTTCCCTCTAATATCAAACTGCTTATTCTAAAAAAATTTTCTTAAAGATATTTTTATTCTTATTCTTTACATTTCGCTATTAAGTTCGAAGACACTATTTCGACTTACTATTTCTTCTTCCATTTCTCATCTTATAATGTAAGACTATTAATTGATATTGGGTAGTTAAACATTTATTTGGAATAAACTTACAATTTTTACAGTCCAAGCAATTTCATTTCCCTATTAAAAAATAATTAATCTGTGTTTTTGATGGCTCATTCCTATAAGTGATAATATGCTCATCTCTTTCTTAAAAAAGTATTAGCAATCAAAAAATTACAACTTATATTACATAACTATATTTGTTAAAGAGATTTTTCAAGGGGTTATCTATCTTTATAATAGTTTATAAAGAAATAAAAGTGTAGATTTTAGCCTCTATTAGGATTGTTTGAATTGATAATGATGTAAAATACACCCAGTCTAAATTAACCTTTTTTGTGACTTTAAAGAGATTGTTTATCAGGATTCTTGTGCACATTCATCTTAAATGAATGGTATGGCAAAACACAATCAACGCCAGTTTTTTCTGTTGGGCACAACATAATGCTTGATATGAATGCTCCTCATCCTTACTAGTGAGATGCAATCCCCACTGCTTGTTTTTTAATTAACATACTATTCTTTTAAAATACTGTTAATAAATCTCCCAATTCCTTTTTTTATCCTGTCAAAAGACTATTCCCATTATCCATGTGTATTCGAATGTATTTTTTTCTATGTTTCTTGTCCTTGAGTTGACAAGCTCTCTCCTAAAGCTACTCGATATATCCTCTTGTGCTGCCCATATTCATCTATCACATCAAAAGGGTGCCAATTCTATTTTTGGTGTTAGTTTCTTTGCATCGCGACCCTTTTCCTAAAAAGACTCCACTCTTACTTTTGTTTCTCTTCCTCTACCTTTGCCAGCTTATATACCTATTCATCATCCCATTCAAGTATTATCTGCCAATATCGAGTGAATTTTGGTCCATCCCAACCATCTATAGGTTTCAATGACACGATAGAAACAGATTCAACTTCCAATTTTACCTATTTCTCCCCCATTACGTACACCACAAAAAACTCTACATTGAACTTTCCTATTGCCTACAAAATGGTAAACGCAATGCTGCTCTTTATTTGTATTCTCACTTGACATTGGACTTACCTATCTATTGTTCTTTTACTCTTACTCTATCTACTATGACCATACCAACATTCTATTAAGAAGCACTGCCAATCCATAGATGTAAACAAGCAATGGATGCAGAGACATTAGCTCTTTTTAATTGTGGCACAAAAAGTTGGTGACTTTTCCTTTAGGTGTTCACATTGTAGCTTGTTGTTGAAGGGTATTAAGTTTGATGAAATAGTAGACTACTATAAGGTACACCTTGTGGCAAATAGATTATTTTGAGATTTACTCTCATGCAGCGAGACTGATTTATGTCAAACTTCTATTTTATATAGCTCTAAATCAAGAATGGAACCTACAATTTGCTTCTCAATTAAGACCTTTCAAGCTAGTGAGGAAGATTTTTGCAACAGCACAACAGATGGTTCTATTTACATGAGATTACTCGTATCCCAACTCTACCTGTTTATACTTACAACATATTGCTCACTAAAAATGACAAGAAATGAGTACTTGGAGTCAAACAGTATCTTGAAAATTTTTGTTAACAAAGATCTAAACAGGTTACAGTATTTTTCGAAAGTTAACATGAAATATGATTTCCTATGAAGGAAATATGACATTGACCTTCTAAAGGAAACTACATTCTTTGGATGCAAACCAATGGATACTCCTATGAATGTTCAATCACTTATAGAGATCCGGGAGAATCACTCATTTTATGAATACTTTGATCATAAGCTAAAATATTTGACCGATTACTCGAGTAGACATTGCCTTTGTTGTTGATAATGTCAATCAATTTACATGGCATCCCAAACAGATGCATTTAGAGGCTCTATTCAAAACCCTTAAGTACATCTAGGAAAATCCTGAAAAGGGACTTTTGTATATAAAGAATGTAAATCTAAATGTGAAGGCTTATTCTAATGTTGACCAATCCAAATCAACTAATGATAGAAGTTCACATCTAGATTTTGCTTCTTTATGTGAGGAAACCTCACTACTTCAAAAAGTAATAAGCAAAATGATATGATAAAATCTAATGTAGAGTCTAAATATAGAGCTATGAGTTCGCTTATGAAATGATGTAGATAACTCTCTTAAGAAAACTTGGTTTCCCAATTGACCAACCTATGATGATGCATTATGAGTCTGTAACAATAAAGTCTGATCTAGATGAATAACAATTCAATTTTCAATGGAAGAATTAAGTACATTGAGATAGACTGTCATTTTATTATAAATGTTATTTTGTCAAAGAAGTTAACGACTTCGCATATCCACTAAAAAGATCAACTTACAAACATCTTCACTATAGCTTTGAGACTTTGTTTCTCTTCCTTACATAGCAATTTGGCTTGTTATGATATATGCTCTAGAGATCTATATCTGCTTCAGCCTGAGGAATAACGTTAAGGAATATTCTAAAAACTTTAAGAATATCTCTTAAATATTCATCAATTATTTTTCTTCTATTTTTTTCCTTGGTGAGACCTCTGAGAAATATACAAGAAGATTTTATTTTATTTACTTATTTTTCTTATTGTATTCACTTCCAACATTATAAATAGGAGGGGGGTTCTCTTATTTTGGAGTAAGAAAAATATCAATAACTCTAATGACAAAGTTATCCTCTATAATTCTAATTTCTGATTAACTCATTCACAAATCTCGACTATTAGACTTATGTATCATAAAAAGCATGAACCAAAGAACCTTGGCTTGAATAAGCTAAGTCAGCTCGTTTATCAACAAGGTGAAAAAATGAATCAAAGCAGGCGCTTTGGAGTAGTCCAATCACAATGCAGAACTCCAACAAATTGTTGCAAGTAGCTTTTACACTAATCACTAGCTCAGTAATAACTTTAAGGGTTAATAGTAATTGGGTCCCTCTAATTTTATATGCAATTAGGTCCCTCTATTATTTTTATCTAATGTGGCATGCTCTCAAATATTTATATTATTCAAGTGTCCACTTGGCATAATTTTCTTGTTGAGTCTATTCTTTGGTCCTTTGCTATATATTTTTCTGTTTGTTAAAAATCTGATTTGAAATCAGATTTTTTGCTCATCAAACACATCAAATCTTGTTTACATTAATTATTATCAATTAATTTTTGCTTTAGCTTGTACACTTGGCAATCTCCTATTAATTAGTTTAAATAAGAGCCTCATATTTAAGCTTTTTCTTCACCTAGCCAGCAACACATTCACTGGAAATTGTTTTTAAGTATGTTGCTACTGAAGTGCTCTACAAGTGATAAGAAGCTGAACTAATTTATTTCCTACAAATTTTCTCTCAATTATTCATTTTCTCTTCGAGCAAGTATTCTTCTACATTGTTTGAGCTTCCTCTCTATTTTTTCCTGATTTTACAAGTGAAAAGAAGCTAGCGTATTTGATTAATTTTCGGTATTAGAACATGCTTTTAACCTTTTCTTGGTATATAAATTTCATCTTCATATACTCTACTCTTCTTCAAGCATTTATATAAAAGCTCTTTATTAAGTGCTCTTCGGATTTATGCGAGTTCTTTTTTTGACAAACTTGTGTATGCATTAAGCTTCTCATTGTAATTTCTTCTTGTGAATAAGTTATTTTTCTTTTTCTTTTAACCAAGTAGCTAGTCACTCCACTTGAATCTAATTTGTAAGAGGGTAGGATCGACCTATAAAAATTAGTGTATAAGTTTGCTCGACTTTGATTCCTGTAAAAAGTTGTAGGGATTGTATTTAGTTTGTTCAGCTTTGGTTCTCATAAAAAGCTGATGTGTTTTAGTGAAATTTCCACTAGAGGAGTGTGGGCAGTGGATTAGGCTGGGAGCCAAACCACTATATGTTGACCGTGCATTTTATTTTTCTTGCTTTTTTAGCACTCTTATTATATTGATATTATCTCTACTAAATTGAATTTTTACCTAAGTCTATTTAAAGTATTTTTCAAAAATTATACTTATTTAGTAAATAAACTCAAATTGGTCTAAACTTGTTTATTGAGAAGTACTTTTAATAAAAGTAATATACAGAATTATGTTAATTATAAAGAAATTAAATTAATGAGTCATACTTTAAAAACCTATGAAAGAGGGTGATCGAACATAGATTACATCATAATACTAAAGTATCAGAGAATTACTTTGATTTTATGCTAAGTAGATCTACTATGAAAGCTATTCATTTATTAAAAAATTTAATAAAAAAGTTTAAGGAGAAAAAAGAAAATCTACATTTGATTTTTATTAATTTAGAAAAAACCTATGATAAAGTCTCAAGGAAAGTACTTTGGAGAGTTTTAAAAAAGAAAAAAATTTTCACTGCATATATTCAAGTTATTAAAGATATGTATAAAGAAGTTGTTAATTGTGTTCGGATATAAGAAGATTTAACTAAGGATTTTCCTATTACAGTTGGATTACACCAAGGCTCAAGTTTAAGTCTGTATCTTTCTGCATTAGTTATAAAAGTTTTGACTGAACATACAAAAAATGAGGTGCCTTAGTGAATGCTCTTCGCAGAAGATATTGTCCATGTTGATAAAACTAAAGAGGAAGCCAAAGCGAAACTCAAGCTTTGAAGGAATACATTAGAATCTAAAGGCTTTCGTTTGAGTAGATCAAAAACTAAATATATAAAGTGCACATTTAGTTAAGAAAAAAGCACTTATATTGGTGATATGACAATTGGTGATAAATTATCAAGAAGAGTGAGCACTTCAAATACCTTAGATCAATCATACAAAATAATGATAAAATAGATAATAATATTATTAGCAGAATTCAAACAGGATGAGCAAAGTGGAGAAATACTTTGGTGTGTTGTGCAATAGAAAAATTTTATCCAGACTTAAGGGGTAAATTTTATAAAACTGTAGTAAAATCAATGATAATATATGATGATGAATGCTAACCTACAAAAAAAAAACATACAAATAAAATAAGTATTATATAAATGAGAATGCTAAAATAGATATGTAGATATATACCAAATGATAGAATGAGAAATGAGTATATCTACGAGAAAGTTAGAGTTGCACCAATTAAAGATAAACTTAAAGAAAATCGGCTTAAATGATTTGGATATGTAAATCGTAGGTCGATTAAAACTCCAATCAAAAAAATTAAGATATTAGATTTTGCCTATATACAAAAAAGAAGAAAGAGACTAAAGAAGACATGACAAGAAACTATAAGGAGTAATCTTATCCACTTAAATCTAGATAAAATTTATTAATTGATAGAGCGTAATGTAAACAAAGGATTCATATAGATTTGTTGTTGTTATTGGTCTAAGCTTGTTTAATGTGAAGTTGTTCTAGGTGTTCTACTGGCATGTCTAATTCTTTGTATCTGCCTACTTATTCTGTGGCTATTTACTGAAATCTGTCAAAGAGATTATTAGTGCTTGAAATTACCTGTTGTCTGATTTGCAGAATCTATCCTATAACTTTGCTGGCTAATTTTTGAAATCTGCCAGACAGATTCCTGAATTAATTGCTATCTAATTTTCTGTATTTGCCTGGTAATACTTCTGGTTGTTTTCAATATCAGACCAACTGTTCTTTCATTATTGTTGTATTTGATCTTATTTAATAAATACTAATTTTGTTTTAATAGACTAAAATTTTTATTAATCTTAATTCACCCCCTCTTGGAAAGCCTTTGAACCAACACAAACTATGTGTAATAATGATATTTGATGCAGTTTGGTGAAAACTATGTCGTTTCTCATGGTCAAGGAAATATAGAACAATAGACACTATAAAACAGCAAAGCATCTATAAATACCTGCGCAAGAAGGCCTCCTATAGAAGGACCAACCACCAATCCCATACCCCATGAGGTGCTCACCTGAGATGATATGCATATTAATTACTACATTTTGTAATATAAAGAAGAGTCGAGATAAGACAAAGCAATAAATAGCTTCTTACAATTGATATTCCAACAGCTTGATATTCTGGACGACAAACTTCGACACAATATGCCTGAATTAATTGAAAATTGTCAACTGCAGAATTAAAATAACCCATGAACAAAATGCAATAGTTTGAAAAAAATATATACTACTACTTCACACCTTTATGGGCCCAAGCAATCCGTTTAAAGACCCAAGTAGAAATCTTGTCGCAATCGCTATCCAATAGCTTGTGCTTAAGCCAAAGAGAGTATTAAATACAATCCTGAACAGAGCAAAACCAAGTACAACAATAGACAATGAGAAAAAGTTAAGCAGTAACTTTCTGAAGAAGTAGGTAGACAACTGAACCAGTGATATCATATCATGGTTGATACTTACACAGCAACAATTCCAATAACTATAACAGGTTTTCTTCCATATCTGTCAGAAATAATTCCCCAAAACACCGATGTCAAAGCTCTGCCCAGCATAAATGACGAACCTACAACATAAGTAATGAAAAGTTTCAGTGTTGTTTTTCAAAAATGTAGTGATAATATAAACAAAACATGTAGATAGCCACATGATAGAGTCTACATGAAATAGAAAAATTCAAAATTTAGAATTAATACTCACCAACAAAACCAGCATAATATCCAATATCTTCTACTCTTTTAGCAACATGCAGATCTCTTATCTGTGCAACCAAAACAGAGTTATTTGTTCTGGTGATGCTACTAAATGATTAACAACATTATTAGGAACACATTCTACGTGAAATTTAACAAATGATTACTCTTCCAAACAGACATCAATAAGAAAGAGTAACCATAGCAAAATCTATTCATCCTTAACATGGGAAGCAAGTATTAACGGCACAAAATCATCCTTTTGGGAATCTAGACTCTTAATTGTGGACACAGAACCAAGCTGTAATATAAGATTGCCACAAAAGATCTTCAGAGAAAAGAAAGGCTGCCAAGTCAATAATAATACTACTACAACAATAACAACGGAGCCCTCTTTTCCATTCAACTGTTAATATCAAATAAGTATATACTGTAGAAACCTTTTTTTTGTCAACTTACCACGGCCCTCTCTTTTTATTTGTGCTGTGGCCGACAACTCTAACATTCAACATAGGAAGAATTAGGCCAAATGTACAATTATAGGGATGTATGCTTGAAGCTAAATCACAGGTGTTGTATTCATGTTACACAAAGCATTGTTGATCAATAGTATTTCAAAAAACTTGCTAAATTTACAAGGAGAACATAATTTTGACTTATGATAACAGCATTGAAAAGTACCCTTAAAAGGCCTTCAAAGCAACTAAACAGAGTTTGGAGAATAAAAAATTGATTAGTTGTACGTACCATGAAGTACAAGAAAGGGAATAGTACTGATATCGGCAAAGCTGAAATATGACAAAAACACATGAGTATTTTTATTTTCTTGATGTACACTTATAAGTGTTAATTACAAATGAATTGAGAATACAAAATTGCCTAACACAGTTCCTTGGAGTAATAACTATGAAAAATAACACTTGATGAGTCTCTTAGTATGGGAACATATCAATCAAGACAAACGGCTCTATTCAAAAACAGCTTCCAGACAAAGAGAAACATGATTCTCAATCCTTCTATAATGCAGGCAACATATGAAGCGGACCAAGTTCAATATGCACTAGTTAAATATAGGAGCCCTACTTTATCAGCTAGATTATCTTTATAGTCAGAACAAGAACACACTTTGACAAAAAATGTGGTTGGTAATATTAGCGAACATGATATATTTTACTGGATGGAGAAAGAAATATTAAGAGAACATCACAGGCATCATGCATTGTGTTTTTAGACACAAAATGAAAGAATTTGCTAACAGTTATATCCTGTTATGTAAAGCTCTTCTAGTTAAAAACAGATTATTCTGCTAGAATGGATGTGTAGCACATAAAATGTGCAGCACGTAATATGTATAGCTTTAGGCATGCACGTCAAATAAGAATGCAAACGAAAGTGTGTTGTGTGTAATATTTATAGATTTATAGTATATGGTGCACAATATTTATAGCTTTAGGTTGTGCAACGCGTAATATTTAGTCTTAGAATGTGTAACATGTAATATCAAAGTTTCAAATATAACGAATGCATACAGAAATGTGCAGCGCGTACTATTTATATGTTTAAGATGTGCGCTGTAAATATTTCAATTTCGGGTGTCTAATATATAAATGTGAGTAAAACCATAACAAGAACAACATTTCTATAATGCTTTTGAAAGAGTAAAATTCCACGGAAAGTGGTGAGCTATTTGAGTTGACAGAGCTGTAGCAAAATAATTTCGAACTACCGCCTGATGACCAAAGTAAGCAAATGACAAGGAGTGTTTGCTACGAAAAAAACTGACTGATCATTGATCGAGCTGATCAAAAAAAAAAAAAAACAGGGAGAATGATGTTGATTTCTGGAACGAATTCGTTGTTTGATTTTGGAATCCCATTATAGAAAACGAAGAAAGTAAGTTATGCTAATTTATTCAACTCGTTAAATACAAAATGAAGATCGTACATTCCAGACCATCCACGCATTAAAACAGACAAAGATACTTTTGCAATACGGGCATTTGAACAGCAGCTCCAATAATCATTGTGATTCGAGAAAAAGAAGAGGATAAATGTGGAAAAGGCCAATAGCAACCCAAGAGAGCGATTACCGGCACAAAGCGTGATGAACCACACATGGATGAAGACCATGTAGGGTATCCGGTGGTTTTCCTCATTCCATTGGTCGACCTTGCATCCGGGGCAGTTCTCGTGGTACACCGGCTTCAGCAGAGGCTCACTGATCTCCGCCATTGCCTTACGGCCGCAGCTCCGGGATAAGCCGGGGAAGGTGGAGGGAAAGAGCAGCAGTTCGAGCTCAGATCAAGATAAGTCGACGGGGGAGAATCGAAGAGCAAGTATTGAAGAGACGAGAAATATGTACGTGTTTTAAATCGCGCGCGCAGCACCCTTCCAAGTTCCTCCGGCCGGAAGGGAGAAAGTCGGTCAGAGACGCCGGGGTGCAGAAGACGTGGAGAACTTCCCATTTACAACGAAGAGTAAATTAAATCCAGGTCCCTGGAATTTGAACATTGTTTAATGCGACTCTACAATTTGCAGTGTCCACGTCATTTTTTTGAATAAATAAAAAGTTTCTTTCACTTGGGCCTTTGTACCACATTTTATATATATATACTCACAAATATATTTATAAAATTTTATATATACATATTATTAGTAATAAGTAGTTAAATAATTATAATAAATAAAAAAAATATTTTAAAAATCTTAAAAAAGGATCAATATGTTATTTTTGAAAAAATTGATTAAATTGTAAAATAAAAAATAAAAAAAATTAATATATTATTAAAAAAATTAAGATATATATATGTGTAAATCTCCCAAATATTAATTAAATATACTTAAATATATCAAATATAAAATTATGAAATTACTTTTAAACTTTATATTTTTTTAATATTATTGTTTTTATATAAATAATATTTTTATCATTATTATAATTTATTTAGATACTAAATTTTGTAATTTTATTTTAGAAGATTATAAATATCTATGTTCATACGTCTGATAAGTTGTTACAAATTAAAATAAATTTTTTTGAGTAAATTAATTTTGAATAAAAAAATAAACTTTGAATTGGAATAAAATACAAATAAAATTCAAAAACTTGTGTCCATTTAATTGCCGGGAATAAAATGTGTGATGGGTTAGGTTTGGGAAGAGGTAGGTCCGGACCGCGGGAAGACTGGAAGTAGACCGTGGGACCCACGTGTGTCATTCACGTGCGGAAACTAGAAAAAGTGAAAGGGTAAATTACAACAAGGTATCTAAATTTAAGGAGTAATATAACTTAAGCCTAGAATTTTTTTTTTTTTGAAACACTTTGGTTTAGAATTTAAATTTTAAACATTTTGGTACTTAATTTTGATAAATAATATAATTATTACTTATTTTTTAAAATTTTTATGAAATTTTTGTGAAATTTCAAACTAACATTTTCCTCTCTCTTATACATTCTCTTTCCCACCTTCATGATAATTCTCTTCTGCCTACTCCTCAATTGTTGTAGGAGAAAGAGAGAGAAGAGAGAAGAAAATAAGAAATGAGAGAGAGTGCAAAGAGAGAATGGGAGTGGGAAGGCAACTTGCTTCCCCCTTTTACCTGCTCACCAAAAGAAGCAAGAGAAAGAAAGAGAGGATAAAAAAATGGGGGAGAGAGTTAGAGAGACAGCGGGGAAAGGGGTGGGCTACCCGCCCCCCCCTCCCCCGCTTGCTTCATGGTATGTCATAAATCAGTCTCTAAAGTGCCTAATAGGTTATAATAGACTGATATGCTGTTAAAAATATGTGTAATTACTGATATTATATTAAAGCTCAATCAGATGTCCCTAAAAGATTGCTAAATATCTATTTTCATCGAAAGTACATAAATATAATAATATTAGTTTTTTAATTAGGGTATTATATTAAAATACCTTGATATAAATAAGATCAAAGTCAAATTATTGTATTCCCATCAAATACAAAATAACTTGATTGAATATTGGTGTAATTATTAATATTCAGTTAAAATAACAAAGTATGAAATGAACTATTCTCTAAATGCTTTTATTCAGCTTAAATTCAATGTTAATGTAATGAATAGTTGTAAAAATATCACTATTCAATCCAAATATATTCATATAGGATAAATCAGTCTTTAAAAATGCTTAATAGGTTAAAATAGATCGATATACTATCAAAAGATGTGTAATTGTCTGTATTAAATTAAAACTCAAATATATGTCCCAAATACCAAATATCTATTTTCGACTAAAGTACATTGATATAACAAATATTAGTTATTTAAACAGTATATTATGTTAAAATGTGCTGATATAGACAAAAACAAAGTCAAATTACTTGTATTCTTTTCAAATTCAATCAAAAAGGATTGATTGTCGTATAATTGCTAATATTAAGTTAGAATAACATATTATGCAGTGAATCATTCTCTAAATGCTTGTATTCATCTTGAATTCAATGTTAATATAATGAATAGCAGTAACAATATCACTATTCAATGCAAATATATAAAATATTACTATTCAATGCAAATAGATTAATATATCATAAATCAGTCTATAAAAATACCTAACAAATTATAATAGATTGATATACAGTCAAAAAATGTATAATTACCGATATTATATTAAAACTCAATCATATGTTCCTAATAAATTGTCAAATATCTATTTTTGCTAAAATATATTGATATAGTAAGTATTAGTTGTGTAATCAGGGTATTATGTTGAAATGCTTAAATACAGATAAAATCAAAATAAAATTACATGTATTCTCTTTAAATTAGATAACAAATAATTGAATACTCATATAATTACTTGTATTCAGTTACAACAACTTATAATGCAATGAATCATTGTCTAAATGCTTGCATACTGCTTGAATTCAACATTAATATGATGAATAGTTGTAAAAATATTACTATTTAATTCAAATACATTAATATGCCACAAATCTATTTGTAAAAGTGCCTAGTAAGTTATTATAGATCGATATACTGTCAAACAAATGTGCAATTATTGGTATTATATTAAAACTGAAACACAGGTGCCTAATAGATCGTCAAATGTCTATTTTCAGCAATAATACATCGATATTACAAATATTAGTTGTTTAATCAGAGTATTATGTTAAAATTTCTTTATATACATAAGATCAAAATAAAATTGCTTATATTCTCTTCAAATTTAATAAAAAATAATTTAATACTACTATAATTGCTAGTATTTAGTTAAAATAACTTATTATGCAATGAATCATTCTCTGAATACTTGTATTTGTCTTAAATTCAACGTTAATACAATGAATAGTTATAAAAACTTCACTATTCAATTCAAATATATTGATATGTTATAAATCAGTCTCTAAAATTATCTAATAGGTTAAAATATACCGATATACTTCCAAAAAGATGTATAAATAAGGGTATTATATTAAAACTGAATCATATGTCTCTAATAAATTGCCAAATATCTGCTTTTGGCTAAAATACATTGATATAACAAATATTACTTTTGTAATTAGAGTATTATGTTAAAATACCTTGATATAGACAAGAACAAAGTCAAATTGCTTGTGTTCTTTTCAGATTCAATAAAAAATAATTCAATACTTGTATAATTGCTGGTATTCAGTTAAAAAAACTTATTATGCAATAAATCGTTCTTTAAATACATGTAATTGCCTTGAATTCAATGTTAATATAAATAATAATTGTAAAAACATCACTATTCAATTCAGATACATTAATATATTATAAATATACTTGTAGAAGTGCCAAGTAAGTTATAATAGATCAATATATTATCAAAAAGATGCGTGATTTTCGGTATTATGTTAAAATTCAAACATATACCCCTAATAGATTAATATAGCAAATATTAGTGGTTTAGTCAAAGTATTATATCAAAATATCTTGATATAGATAAGATCAAAGGTAGGTTACTTGTATTTGCTTTAAATTCAATAACAAATAATTGTATACTCATATAATTGCTATTATTCAGTTAGAATGACTTATAATACAATGAATTATTCTCTAAATACTTCTATACTGCTTGACTTCAATGTTATTGTAATGATAGTTATGAAAATACCACTATTTAATTAGAATATATTGATATGTTATAAATTAGTTTTTAAAAGTATGTAATTGGTTAAAATAAATTGATGAGCTATACAATTGCTGGTATTATATTAAAACTCAATCATATATCTCTAATAGGTCACCAAATACCTTCTTTCAGCTAAAATATATGAATATAACAAATATTCGTTATTTAATCAAAGTATTATGCTAAAATATCGTGATATAGACAAGTTCAAAGTGACTGCTTGTATTCACTCCAAATTCAATAAAAATGATTGAATACTAATACAATTGCTAGTACTCAGTTAAAATAAGTTGTTATGTATTGAATTATTCTCTAAATACTTGTAATTAACTTAAATTCAACATTAATCAAAAAATAATTATTAAAACATCACTATTTAATTTAAATACATTGATATATTATAAATCAGTTTATAAAAGTACCTACCAAGTTATAATAGATTGATATACAGTTAAAAAGATATATAATTATCAGTATTATATTAAAACTCAATTATACGTTCCTTTGCCAAATATCTGCTTTCGACTAAAATATATCGATATAGTAAATATTAATTGTGTAATCAGAGTACTATGTCCTATATATAGATAAGATAAAAGTTAAATTGCTTGTATTCTCTTCAAATTTTATAAAAAATAATTAAATACTTATATAATTACTAGTATTCAATTAAAATAATTTATAATGCAATAAATTATTCTCTAAATAATTGCATACTGCTTGAATTCATCGTTAATACAATGAATAATTATAAAAAATATCACTATTCAATTCAAATACGTTAATATGTTATAAATTTACCTGTAAAAGTGGCTAGTATGTCATAATAAATTGATATACTGTAAAAAAGATGTGTAGTTACTGTTATTATATTAAAACTCAAACACGTCTCCCTAATAGATCACCAAATATCTATTTTTAGCAATAATATATCGATATAGCAAATATTAGTTGTTTAATCAGAGTATTATATTAAAATACCTTTTGCTTGTATTCTCTTCAAATTTAATTAAAAATAATTGAATACCCTTATAATTGCTAGTATTCAATTAAAATAACTTATTATGCAATGATTTATTTTCTAAAATCCTATATTCGGCTTGAATTCAACCTTAATAAAATGACTACTTGTAAAAACTTCACTATTCGTAAAAAAAAAAAAAAAACTTCACTATTCGTTCGAATACATTGATATGTCATAAATCAGTACCTAATAGGTTAAAATAGACAGATAAACTGTCAAAAAGATATGTAATTGTCGGTATCATATTAAACCTCAATCAGATATCCAACAGATCGTCAAATATCTATTTTTACCTAAAATATATCGATATAGCAATATTAGTTATTTAATTCGAGTATTATGTTAAAATACCTTGATATAAATAAGATTAAAGATAAATTACTTGTATTCTCTTCAAATACAATGAAAAATAATTAATACTCGTACAAATGCTAATAGTTGGTTAGAATGACATATTTTGCAATGAATCATTCCCTAAATACTTGCATTCAGCTTGAATTTAACATTAGTGCAATGAATTATTATAAAAATATCAATATTTAATTCAAATATATTGATATATCATAAATCAGTTTGTAAAAATATCTAACAAGTTATAATAGATCTATATATCGTTAAAAAGATATATAATTAACGGTATTATATTAAAACTCAATTATATACCCCTATTAGATTACCAAATATATGCGCTCAGCTAAAATACATCGATATAGTAAATATTAATTGTGTAATTAGAGTATTATATTAAAATATCTTGATATAGATAAAAGCAAAATAAATTGCTTGTGTTATCTTTAAATTCAATTAAAAATAATTCAATACTCATATAATTGCTAGTATTCAGTTAAAAAACTTATTATGTAACGAAACGTTCTTTAAATGCATGTAATCGGCTTGAATTCAACGTTAAAATAAATAATAGTTGTAAAAACATGACTATTCAATTCAGATACATTAATATGTCATAGATCTATTTGTAAAAGTACCTAGTGAGTTATAATAGATTGATATGTTGTCAAAAAGATATGTAATTTTTGGTATTATATTAAAACTCAAATATATGTCTCTAATAGATAGTCAAATATTTATTTTCAATAATAAAATATCGATATAGCAAATGTTAGTGGTTTAATCAGAGCGTTATGTAAAAATACCTTGATATACACAAGATCAAAGTCAAGTTGCTTGTGTTCACTTCAAATTCAATCAAAAATGATTGAATACTTGTATAATTACTAGTATTTAGTTAAAATAACTTATTATGAAATGAAGCTTTCTTTATATGCTTGTATTCATCTTGAATTCAATATTAATACAAAGAATAATTGTTAAAACTTTACTATTCTATTGAAATATATTAATATATCATAAATCAGACTTTAAAAGTGCCTAATAGATTATGAAGATGTATAATTTTCGGTATTATATTAAAACTCAGTCATCTGCCCCTAATAGACCGCCAAATATCTACTTTTGGGTTAAATATATCGATATAATAAATACTAGTTATTTAATCAGATTATTATATTAAAATGCTTTTATATAGACAAGATCGAAGTCAAATTTCTCGTATTCTCTTCTAATTTAATAAAAAATAATTAAATACTCATATAATTGCTAGTATTTAATTAAAATGACTTATAATGCAATTAATCATTCTCTAAATGTTTCTCTACTGTATGTATTCAATATTGTTGCAATGAATAGTTATGAAAATATCGCTATTTGATCTGTCATAAATTAGTCTCTAAAAATGCATAATAGGTTAAAATATATTGATATACTTTGAAAAAGATGTATAATTGTCAGTATTATATTAAAACTCAGTCATAAGTCCCTAATAGATCGCCAAATATTTACTTTCGGGTGAAAGACATTGATACATCATATATTAGTTGTTTAATCAAAGTATTACGTTAAAATACCATAATATAGATAATATCATAGTCAAATTACTTATATTCACTCCAAATTTAATAAAAAATGATTGAATACTCATATAATTATCAGTATTCAGTTAAAATAACTTATTATGCAATGGACCATTCTTTAAATGCTTGTATTCGGCTTGAATTCAACGTTTATTCAAATAATAGTGCTTAAAACATGATTATTCAATTCAAATACATTTATATTCAACGTTTATGCAAAGAATAGTTGTTAAAACATGACTATTCAATTTAAATACTTGATATGTCATAAATCAGTCTGTTAAAGTGCTTAATAAGTTATAATTAATCGATATACTATTAAACAAATGTATAATTTTCGGTATTATATTAAAACTCAACCATATGTCCCTAATAAATTATCAAATATCTGCTTTTGGCTAAACTATGTCGATATTATAATAATTAATTATTTAATCAAAGTATTATATTAAAATACCTTGATATAGATAAGAGCAAAGTCAAATTGCTTGTATAAAATTATTTTCTAAATACTTTTATTCGGGTTGAGTTCAATATTAATGCAAAGAATAATTGTTAAAACATTACTATTCAATTCACATATATTAATATGTCATAATTCAAACTTTGAAACAGCCTAATAGGTTAAAATAGGTTGATGTATTGTGAAAAAGATGTATAATTGCTGGTATTATATCAAAACTCAGTCATATGCCCCTAATAGATCGTCAAATATCTGCTTTCATATAAAATACAACGATATAGCAAATACTAGTAGTTTAATCAGAGTATCATGTTAAAATACCTTGATATAGATAAGATCAATGTCAAATTACTTGTATTCTCTTCAAATTTACTAAAGAATGATTGAGTACTTGTATAATTGCTAGTATTAAGTAAAAATGACTTATAGTGCAATGAATCGTTCTCTAAATTCTTCTATACTGCTTGAATTTAACGTTATTGCAATGAATAGTTGTAAAAATATCACTATTCAATTCAAATATTTTAATATATCATAAATTAGTCTCTAAAAGTGCGTAATAAGTTAAAATAGAGTAATATACTGTGAAAAAGATGTATAATTATCGGTATTATATTAAAACTCATTCATATGTCCCTAATATATTGCCAAATATCTGCTTTCACCTAAAATACATCGATATAATAAATATTAGTTGTATAATTATAGTATTTTATTAAAATAGTTTGATATAACAAGATCAAAGTCAAATTGCTTGTGTTCTCTTCAAAGTTAATAAAAATATGATTGAATACTCATTTAATTGCTACAATTAAGTTAAAATAACTTATTATGCAATGGATAGTTGCACGTATTCATTTTAAATGCATTCAAAAATCATTGAAGATACATATAATTGTGAATATTCTATCAAAATAACTTATTATGCAATAAACTTTTCTCTAAATGTTCATATTCGGTTTGAATTCAGCATTAATGCAATAAATAACAGTAAAAATACCATAATTCAATTAAAATACATTCATATGTCATAAATCGGCTTCTAAAAGTCTCTAATAAGGTGAAATATATCGACATACTATGAAAAAGAGGTGTAATTATCGGTATTATATTGTAACTCAATCTTATCTTTGTAATAGATTACTAAATATCTATTTTCATCAAAACT
The DNA here is from genome assembly GCA_019297695.1 of Apostasia ramifera. Classification (NCBI taxonomy): domain Eukaryota; kingdom Viridiplantae; phylum Streptophyta; class Magnoliopsida; order Asparagales; family Orchidaceae; genus Apostasia; species Apostasia ramifera. The sequence continues at coordinate 15,789 of JAEMOT010002389.1, read as the reverse complement.
ATGTCTATATAATAATTATTAGTTGTTTAATTTGAGTATTATGTTAAAATGCTATGATATAGATAAGATCAAAGTTAAATTACTTGTATTCTCTTTAATTACACTAAAAAATAATTGAATAGTCATATAATTGCTAGAAGTCAGTTAAAATTTATTATGCAATGACTTGTACTCTAAATATTTGCATTCTACTTGAATTCAATATTAATAGTTGTAAAAATATTATTACTCAATTCAAATACATTAATATGTCATAAATCAATTTTTAAAAGTGCATAAGTTATAATAGTTCAATATACTGTCAAAAGGATATGTAATTACCTGTATTATATTAAAACTCAATCATAAGTCCCTAATAGCTCGCCAAATATCTAATTTTAAGTAAAATACATTAATGTAGCAAATATTAATTGTTTAATCAGATTATTATATTGAAATGCCTTGGGATAAGCAAGTCAAAATCAAAATACTTGTATTCTCTTCAAATTCAATTAAAACTAATTGGATACTCATATAATTGTTAGTATTCAATTAAAGTAACTAATTATGTATTGAAGAGTTCTCTAAATATTTGTATTCAGTATGAATTTAACATTAATATAATGAATAGTTGTAACAATGTCACTGTTGAATTTTAAAATATTTATATATCATAAATCAGTCTCTAAAAGTGCCTAGTAAGATATATACAGTTACACTATTAAAAAGATGTGTAATTATTTGTATTATATTAAGACTCAATCATATGTCTCGAATATATTGCCAAATATCTGTTTCGACTAAAATACTTCGATAAAATAAATATAATTTATTTAATTCTAGTATTACGTAAAAATACTTTGATATATACAAGTTCAAAGTCTAATTGCACCTATTCTTTTTAAATATATTCAAAAGTCATTGAATAATCTTGTGATTGTGAGTATTATGTCAAAAATAACTTATTATGCAATGAATTATTCTCTAAATACATGTATACGGCTTGAATTCAATGTTAATTCAATGAATATCAGTAAAAACGCCACAATTATATTGAAATACATTTATATGTGATAAATCAGTCTCTCAAAGTGTCAAATAAGTTGAAATACATTAATGTACTATCAAGAAAAGGCGTAATTACCGGTGTTATACTAAAACTCAATCATATCTCCGTAATATATTGCTAAACATATATTTTCAGCTAAAATATATTGATAAAATAAATATTAGTTTTTTAAACAATGTATTATGTTAAAATGTTTTGATATAAATAAGATCAAAGTCAAATTATTTATATTCTCTTTAAATATAATAAAAAATAATTGAATACTTGTATAATTACTAGTATTAAATTAAAATGATATTATGTAATGAATCATACTCCAAATGCTTGTATTATGCTTGAATGTAACGTTAACGCAATGAATAGCTATAAAAACATCACTCTTTAATTAAAATATATTGATATGTGATAAATTAGTCTTTAAAAGTACCTAATAGTTTAAAATAGATCAATATATTGTCAGAAAGAAGTATAATTATTGGTATTATATTAAATTTCAGTCATATGTTCTTAATAGATTGCCAAATATCTATTTTAGGATAAAATAAATTAATATAGTAAATATTAGTTTTTTAATGAGAGCATTATGTTAAAATGCCCTGATATAGATAAGATCCAAGTCAAATTGCTTGTATTTATTTCAAATTCAATAAGAAATAATTGAATACACGTATAGTTGCTACTTTTTAGTTAAAATAACTTATGCAATGAATCACTCTCTTCTAAATATTTATATTCAGCTTGAATTTAATGTAAAGAATTGTGGTGAAAAGATCATTATTCAATTCAAATTATTCTATAAAAGTGCATAATTAGTTATAAGAGATCGATATACTGTCAAAATAATATGTAATTATCGGTATTATATTAAAACTCAATCAAATGTCCTGAATAGGTTGTCAAATATCGGTTTTCGGCTAAAATTCATCAATATAGCAAATATTAATTATTTAATATGAGTATTATGTTAGAATGCCTTGATATAGACAAAGTCAAAGTTAAATTACTTGTATTCTCTTCAAATTCAATAAAAAATAACTGAATACTTGTATAATTACTAGTATTCAATTAAAATAATTTATAATGCAATGAATCATTCTCTTAATGCTTGTATACTTGAATTCACTGTTATTGCAATGAATGGTGTAAAAACGTAACTATTCAATTTAAATACATTGATATGTCAAAAAATTATTTCTAATAGTACCTATTAGCTTAAAATAGATCGATATACTGTCAGAATAATGTATAATTGCTGGTATTATATTAAAACTCAGTTATATATCCCTAATAGATTATCAAATATCTACTTTCAGTTAAAATACATCTATATAGCAAATATTAGTTGTTTAATTAGAGTATTATATTAAAATGCCTTGATATAGACAAGATCAAAGTCAAATTACTTGTATTCTCTTCAAATACTTTCAGAAATGACTGGATACCGATATAATCGCTAGTATTCAATGAAAATGACTTATTATGAAATAAAGCGTACTCTAAATACTTGTATATTACTTTAATTCAACGTTATTATAGTGAATACTTATGAAAACATCACTATTCAATTCAAATATGTTGATATGTCGCAAACTAGTCCCTAAAAGTGTGTAATAAGTTAACATAGATTGGTGTACTGTGAAAAAGATTTATAATTGCCGGTATTATATTAAAACTCTGTCATAGGTCCCTAATAGATCGCCAAATATATACTTTCGGCTAAAATATATCTATATAGCAAATATTAATTATTTAATCAGAATATCACGTTAAAATGCCTTGATATAGACATGATTAAAAACAAATTACTTCTATTGCCTTCACATTTAATAAAAAATAATTGAAAACTCGTATAATAGCTAGTACTTAGTTAAAATAACTTATAATGCAATGAATCATTCTCTAAATGCTTCTATACTATTTGCATTCAATGTTATTACAATGAATAATTGTAAAAATATTACTATTCAATTTAAATATGTTGATATCTCATAAATCACTCTTTAAAAGTACCTAATAGGTTAAAATAGATTGATATACTGTCAAAAAATTATATAATTACTAGTATTATATAAAAACTAAGTCATATATCCCTAATAGATCATCAAATATCTATTTTAGGCAAAAAAATATCAATATAGTAAATATTAGTTTTTAATGAGAGCATTATATTAAAATGCCCTGATATAGACAAGATCTAAGTCAAATTACTTGTATTATCTTTAAATTCAATAAAACATAATTAAATATTTGTATAATTGCTACTATTTAGTTAAAATAACTTATTATACAATGAATCACTCTCTAAATGGTTGTATTCATCTTGAATTTAATGTAAATAATAGTGGTTAAAACATTGTTATTCAATTCAAATCACTATGTAAAAGTGCATAATAAGTTATAATAGATCGATATACCATTAAAATTATGTCTAATTACCGGTGCTATATTAAAACTCAATCAAATATCCCTAATAGATCATCAAATATCTGCTTTCAGCTAAAATACATCGATAAAGTGAATATTAGTTGTTTAATTAGAGTATTATATTGAAATGCCTTGATATAGATAAGATTACAATTAAATTACCTATATTCTCTTCAAATTCAATAATAAATAATTGAATACTCATATAATTACTAGTATTCAATTAAAATAATTTATAATACAATAAATTAATCTTTAAATCTTATATATCGCTTGAATTCACCATTATTGCCATGAATATTTGTAAAAACATCACTATTCAATTCAAATACATTAATATGTCAAAAATTAGTCTCTAAAAGTGCTTACTAGGTTAAAATAAATCGATATACTATCAAAGAGATGTATAATTACCCATATTATATTAAAACTCAAACATGACTCAAATAATTGCCCAAATATCTGCTTTTGGTTAAAATACTTCAGTATGAAAAATATTAGTTATTTAATCAGAGTATTATGTCAGAATATCTTGATATAAGTACGATCAAAGTCAAATTACTTGTATTCTCTTCAAATACATTCCGAAATGACTGAATACTGGTATAATCACTAGTATTCAAATAAAATGACTTATTATATAATAAATGGTAATCTAAATGCTTGTATTTCGCTGAAAGTTAACGTTAATATAATCAATACTTGTAAAAATATTACTATTCAATTCAAATACAATGATATGTCATAAATCAGTCTCTAACAATACCAAATAACTTAAAATAAATGAATTTACTATCAAAAAGTTGTATATTTGTTAGTATTATATTAAATCTCTGTCATATGTCCCAAATAGATTACCAAATATCAGTTTTCAGCTAAAATACATTAATATAGTAAATATTAGTTGTTTAATCAGAGTATTATATTATAATGCCTTAACATAGACGAAATCAAAATCAAATTGCTTATATTATCTTCAAACACTATCAGAAATGGTTGAATACTTGTATAATTGCTAGTATTCAGTTAAAATAACCTATTATACAACGAATCATTCTCTAAATACTTGTATTCTATTTGAATTCAATGTTAATGTAATAAATAGTTGTAAAAACATCACTGTTCAATTTAAATATATTGATATGTCATAAATCTGTCTCTAAAAGTGCCTAATATTTTAAAATAGATCGATATACTATTAAAAAGATGTGTAATTGTCAGTATTATATTAAAATTCAATCATATGCCGCTAATAGATCGTCAAATATTTATTTTTGGCAAAAATAAATATTTGGCAAAAATATTAATTATTTAATCAGGATATTATATTAAAATACTTTGATATAGATAAAATCAAAGTCAAATTGCTTGTATTCTCTTTAAATTCAATCAAAAATGATTGAATACTCGTATAATTATTAATATTCAATTAAAATCACGTATTATGTAAGAAATCATTCTTTGAATACTTTTATATCGCTTGAATTCAGCATTATTGCAATGAATAATTGTAAAAATATTCCTATTCAATTTAAATATATTAATTTGTCATAAATGAGTCTCTATGTGCCTAATAGGTTAAAATAGATTGTTGTACTGTGAAAAAGATGTGTAATTGCCTGTATTATTTTGAAACTTAGCCATTTGTCCCTAAAAGATCGATAAACACCTATTTTCGGCTAGAATATATCGATACAGTAAATATTAGTTGTTTAATCAGTGTATTATATTAAAATATATTTATGTAGACAAGATTAAAGTCAACTTACATGTATTTTTTTAAATTCAATCAAAAATGATTGAATAGTCGTATAATTGCTAATAGTCAGTTAGAATAACATATTATAGAGTGAATCATTATCTAAATGCTTATATTCGGCTTGAATTCAACTTTAATACAATGAATAGTTGCAGTAACGTCACTATTCAATTTGAATACATTGATATATTATAAATCATTCCTTAAAAGTGCCTAATTAATTAAAATATATCGAGAAGATGTGTATTTGCTGGTATTTTATTAAGACTGAATCATATTTCTCAAATATATTGCTAAATGCTTGTTCAAAGTTTAATTGCATGTATTATTTTTAAATACATTAAAAGTTCAATGAATAATCTTATAGTTATGAGTATTCTATTAAAATAATTTATTATGTGATAAAATGCTTGTATACGGATTAAATTCAATGTTTATGCAATGAATAGTAGAAAAAACAACACAATTCAATTGAAATACGATGATGTACTATCAAAAAGAGGTGTAATTATCGATATTATATTAAAGCTAAATTATATTTCTATAATAGATTGCTAAATCTATTTTTGGTCAAAATATATCAATATAGCAAATATTAGTTGTTTAATCAAAAGTATTATATTCAAATGCCCTAATATAGAAAAGATCAAAGTCAAATTATATGTATTCTCTTTAAATATAATAAAAAATAATTGAATACTTGTATAATTACTAGTATTCAGCTAAAAGAACTTATTTTGCAATGAATCTTACTCTAAATGTCTGTGTTTCACTTGAATTTAACGTTAATGCAATGAATAGTTGAAAAATATTATTATTCAATTCAAATATTTTGATATGTCACCATAAAAAAGATTTGTAATTTATGATATTACATTAAAACTCAATCATATGTCTCTAATATATCGCCAAATACTTTTCTTTTGGCTAAAAATACTGCGATAAAGCAAATATAAATTGTTTAACCTAAGTATTATCCTAAAATGCCTAGATATAAACAAGTTCAAGATCTAATTACACAAATTCTTTTTATATTCATTCAAAAATCATTGAATCATTCTCTTATTCGGCATAAATTTAATGTCAATGTAATGTATATTTGTAAAACATTATTATTCAATTCAAATATGTTGATATGTCATAAAAAATTAAACAAGATCGATGTACGGTCGAAAAGATGTGTAATTGCCAATATCATATTAAAACTCAATCATATGTCCCTAATAGATCACCAAATATCTATTTTTGGCAAAAACTATAATGATATTGCCAAAATATTAGTTGTTTAAAATATCTTGATATAAACAAGATAAAAGTTAAATTGCGTATATTTTTTTTTAAAAATAATAAAAAATAATAAATACTCATATAATTGATAGTATTCTATTGAAATAGCATGTTATGCAATGAACTATTTTCAAAATGCTTCTATTCAGCTTGAATTTAACATTAATGCAATAAATAGTTATAAATAAGGCACTGTTGAATTCAAAAATACATTGATATATCATAAATTATTCTCTAAAAGTATCTAAAATAAGTTAGAATAGATCGATAAACTGTCAAAACTAAGTGTAATGATCGTTATTATATTAAAACTTAATAATATATCTCTAATAGAGTGCCAAATATCTATTTTTAGCTAAAATACATTGAAATAGCAAATGTTAATTATTTAATCTGAGTATTATGGACAAGATGAAAGTTAAATTACTTGTATTCTCTTTAAATTAATACAAATGATGAAATACTAGTATAATTAGTAGTATTCAATTAAAATAACTTATTATGCAACAAATTATTTTCTAAATACTTGTAGAAATATCACTATTCAATTCAAATATATTAACATATCGTAAATCGATCTCTAAAAATCCCTAATAAGTTAAAATATGTTATTATACTATAAAAAAGATGTGTAATTACTAATATTATATTAAAACTCAATCATATGTCTCAAATATATTGCCAAATGTCTGTTTCAGCTAAAAAATTTTGATCAAGTAAATACAAGTTTTTTAATCCTAATATTATATTAAAATGCATTGATATAGACAAGTTCAAAGCTTAATTGCATGAATTATTTTTAAATATATTCAAAAATTATTGAATAATATTATAGTTGCGAGTATTTTGTCAAAATCTCTAAATATTTGTATTCAGCTAGAATTCAACATTAATGCAATGTGTTGTAAAAATGTCACAATTCACTTCAAATAAAATGATATATCATAAATCAGTCTTTAAAAGTACTTAGTAAATTATAATAGATAATTACTAGTATTATATTAAAACTCAATCATATACCCCTAATCAATTGTCAAATATCTGTTTTTGGATAAAATACATCGACATAGTTCAAAGTTAAACTGCTTGTATTCTATTCAAATATAATAAAAATAATTAAATACTCATATAATTACTAGTATTCAGTTAAAATGACTTATTGTGCCATAAATCATACTCAAAATACTTGTATTATGCTTGAATTTAACGTTAATATAATGAATAGCTATAAAAATATCACTATTCAACTCAAATACATTGAAATATCATAAATCTGTCTCTAAAACTATCTAATAGGTTAAAACAGATCAATATACCGTCAACAAGATATGTAATTATCGGTATTATATTAAAACTCAATCAAATGTCCCTAATAGATCGCCAAATATCTGCTATTGACTAAAATATATCGATATAGTAAATATTAGTTATTTAGTCAGAGTATTACGTTAAAATGCCCTGATAAAAATAAGATTAAAGTTAAATTGCTTGTATTATTTTCAAATACTATCAGAAATAATTGAATACTCATATAATTGCTAGTATTCATTTAAAATCATTTATTATGCAATGAATTGATCTCTAAATACTTGCATTCTGCTTGAATTCAACGTAAATGAAATGCATAATTGTAAAAATATTACTATTCAGTTGAAATACAATGATATGTCTAAAAATGCCAAATAACTTAAAATAAATGGATATACTACTAAAAAGATGTGTAATTACTAGTATTATATTAAAACTATATGATATGTCCCTAACAGATCGTCAAATATCTATTTTCAACTAAAATACATCGATATTGCAAATATTAGTTGTTTAATCAGAGTATTATGTTAAAATATCTCGATATAGATAAAATCAAATTCAAATTACTTATATTTTCTTGAAATTCAATAAAAAATAATTAAATACTCTTATAATTACTAGTATTTAGTTTAAAAAATTATTATATAACGAATCATTCTTTAAATGCTTGTATTTGGTTTGAATTCAATATTAATGCAATGAATAATTGTACAACAACAACAACAATAACCAAGCCTTAATCCCACTAGGTGGGGTCGGCTACATGAATCATTTGTTTCCATTGCGCTCTATCAGTTACCAAATTCTTATCTAAGTTTAAGTAATTAAGATCACTCCTTATAGTTTCTTGCCATGTCTTCTTTGGTCTCCCTCTTCCTCTTTGTACATGGGCAAAATCCAATAACTCAATTTTTCTAACTGGAGCTTCAATTGGCCTACAATTTAGATGTCCAAACCATCGAAGCCGACTTTCTCTAAGTTTATCCTCAATTGGTGCAACACCAACTTTCTTTCGGATATACTCATTTCTCATTCTATCCTTTCGTGTATATCCACACATCCATCTTAACATTCTCATTTCTGCAACATTTATTTTATTTGTATGTTTCTTCTTTGCAGGCCAGCATTCAGCACCATATATCATCGCTGGTCTTATTACAGTTTTATAAAATTTACCCTTAATTTTGGATGGAATTTTTCTATCGCATAACACACCAGAAGCATTTCTCCATTTTACCCAGCCTGCTTGAATCCTGCTAATAACGTCATTATCTATTTCGCCATCATTTTGTATAATTGATCCAAGGTATCTAAAGCGCTCACTCTTCTTGACAATTTGATCACCAATTGTCACATCTCCAATATAAGTATTTCTTTCTTGACTAAATGTGCACTCCATATATTCAGTTTTTGATCTACTGAGATGCAAACCTTTAGATTCTAGAGCATTCCTCCAAAGCTCTAGTTTCGCTTTAGCTCCCTCTTTAGTTTTCTCAATAAGAATAATATCATCTACGAAGAGCATACACCAAGGCACTTCATCTTGAATATGTCCAGTCATGACTTCCATAATCAAAGCAAAAAGATACGGACTTAAAGCCGAGCCTTGGTGTAATCCAACTGTAATAGGAAAATCCTTAGTCAAACCTCCTTGTGTCCGAACAGAGGTAACAGCTCCTTCATACATGTCTTTAATAACTTGAATATAAGCAGTGCAAATCTCTTTCTTTTCTAAAACTCTCCAAAGTACTTCTCTTGAGACTTTATCATAAGCTTTTTCCAAATCAATAAAAACCAAATGTAAGTTTTCCTTTCTCTTCTTAAATTTCTCCATTAAACTTCTTAGTAAATGAATGGCTTCTATAGTAGATCTACCTGGCATAAAACCAAACTGATTCTCTGATACCTTAGTATTATGGCGTAACCTTTGTTCGATCACCCTCTCCCAAAGTTTTAAAGTATGACTCATTAATTTAATTCCTCAAGATGAAGTGCAATGAATAATTGTAAAAATATCATTATTCAATTCAAATATGTTGACATGTCATAAATCGATCTTTAAAAGTGCCTAATAAGTTATAATAGATCGATATACTATTAAAATGAGGTGTAATTACCGGTATTATATTAAAACTCAATTATATCTCTCTAATAGATCGTCAAATATCTATTTTCGATTAAAATATATCAATATAATAAATATTAATCAATATAACAAATATAAACAATATCAAAGTCAAATTGCTAGTAATATCTTCAAATTCAATAAAAAATTATTAAATACTTGTATTTCGTTGAAATATTCAGTTAAAAAAACTTATTATTCAATGAATTATTATCTAAATGCTTGTATTTTGTTTGACTTTAATGTTAAAGCAACTCACAACTTTAAAAACGTCACTATTCAATTTAAATATATTGATATATCACAAATTGATCTTCAAAAGTGCATAATAAGTTATAATAAATCGATATACTATTAAAAAGAGATATAATTATCGGCATTTCATTAAAACTCAATTATATCTCTATAATAGATCGTCAAATATCTATTTTTGGTTAAATAAATTGATATAGTAAATATTAATTTTTTAATCAGAGTATTATATTAAAATGCCTTGATATAGATAATATCAAAGTTAAATTACTTATATTCCGTTGAATCCAAGTGGACAAGTATTTAGAGTACGATTCATTGCATAATAAGTTATTTTAACTGAATACAAGCAATTTTGTGAGTATTCAATTAGTTTTTATTGTATTTGAAGAGCATATATGCAATTTGATTTTACTCTCGTCCATATGAAGGTTTTTAACATAATACTCTGATTACACACTAAATATTTGCTATATTGACGTATTTCAATCAAAAATTGATATTTGACAATTTATTAGGGATATTTGATTGCGTTTTAATGTAATACCTATAATTACATATTTATTTGTAAGTATATCGATCAATTTTAAGAGAATAGGCTCTTTTACGGTTTGATTTATGACATATGAATTAACTTGAGTTTAATAGTGATATTTTTGCAGCTATTCATTGAATTACGTTGAATTCAAGTGGAGATTTATTACATAATAGGTTATTTTAACTGAATACAAGTAATTTTATGAGTATTCAATTAATTTTTATTGTATTTGAATAGCATATATGCAATTTGACTTTAATCTTGTCTATATGAAGGTTTTTAACGTAATACTCTGAATACATACCTAATATTTGCTATATTGATGTATTTCAGTTAAAAAATAATATGTGGCGATCAATTAGGGACATTTGAATGCATTTTAATGTAATACAAATAATTACACATCTATTTAGCAGTATATTGATTAATTTTAAGAGAATAGGCTCATTTAGGGTCTAATTTTTGACATATGAATGAATTTGAGTTGAATAGTAATATTTTTGCAGCTATTCATTGCATTACGTTGAATTCAAGTGGAGTACAAGCAGTTAGAGTATGATTCATTGTATAATAAGTTATTTTAACTATATATAAGCAATTGTGTGAGTATTCAATTAGTATTTATTGTATTTGAAGAGAATATATATAATTTGACTTTAATCTTATCTATATGAAGGTTTTTTAACATTATGCTCTGATTACACACTTAATGTTTGTTATATTGATGTATTTCAATCGCAAATTGATATATTGCAATTTGATTTCATTTTAATGTAATACCTATAATTACACATCTATTTGTTAGTATATCGACCAATTTTAAGAGAATAGGCTTTTTTAGGGTCTGATTTATGACATATCAATGAATTTGAGTTGAATAGTTATGTTTTTCCAGCTATTCATTGAATTACGTTGAATTCAAGTAGAGTACAAGCATTTAGAGTATGATTCATTACATAATAAGTTATGTTAACTTAATACAAGCAATTGTGTGAGCATTCAATTAGTTTTTATTGTATTTGAAGAGACTATATGCAATTTGACTTTAATCTTATCTATATGAAGGTTTTTTAACATAATACTCTGATTACACACCTAATATTTATTATATTGATGTATTTCAGTCAAAAAATGATATGTGGTGATCAATTAGGGACTTTTGAATGCGTTTTAATGTAATGCCAATAACTACACATCTATTTATCAATATATCGATCAATTTTAAGAGAATAGACTCTTTTAGGGTCTGATTTTTGACATATGAATAAATTTGAGTTGAATAGTAATATTTGTGCAGCTATTCATTGCATTACGTTGAATTTAAGTATAGTATAAGTATTTAGAGTATGATTCATTGTATAATAAGTTATTTTAACTGAATATAAGCAATTGTGTGAGTATTCAATTTGTGTTTATTGTATTTGAAGAGAATATATATAATTTGACTTTAATCTTATCTATATGATGATTTTTTAACATTATACTCAGATTACACACCTAATGTTTCCTATATTAATGTATTTTAATCGAAAATTGATATTTAGCGATCTATTAGGGACATTTGATTTTATTTTAATGTAATCCTATAATTACACATCTATTTGTGAGTATATCGACCAATTTTAAGAGAGTAGGCTTTTTAGGGTCTGATTTATGACATATCAATGAATTTGAGTTGAATAGTTATATTTTTTCAGCTATTCATTTAATTACGTTGAATTCAAGTAGAGTAAAAGCAATTAGAGTACGATTCGTTACATAATAAGTTATTTTAACTGAATACAAGTAATGTTGCTAGTATTCAATTAGTTTTTATTGTATTTGAAGAGCATATATACAATTTGACTTTACTCTTGTTCATATGAAGGTTGTTTAACATAGTACTCTGATTATACACCAAATATTTGCTATATTGACGTATTTCAGTCAAAAAATAATATGTGACGATCTATTAGGGACATTAGATTCCGTTTTAAAGTAATACCTATAATTACACATCTATTTGTCAGGATTTCGATAAATTTTAAGAGAATAGGCTCTTTTAGGGCCTGATTTATGACATATCAACGAATTTGAGTTGAATAGTGATGTTTTTGCAGCTATTCATTGCATTACGTTGAATTCAAGTGGAGTACAAGTATTTAGAGTACGATTCATTACATAATAAGTTATTTTAACTTAATACGAGCAATTATGTGAGTATTCAATTAGTTTTTATTGTATTTGAAGAGAATATCTGCAATTTGACTTTAATCTTGTCCATATGAAGGTTTTTTAAAATAATACTCTGATTACACACCTAATGTTTGCTATATTGATGTATTTAAGTCGAAAAATGACATGTGGCGATCTATTAGGTATATTTGAATGCGTTTTAATGTAATACCAATAATTACACATCTATTTATCAGTAAATCGATCAATTTTAGGAGAATAGAACTTTTTAGGATCTGAGTTATAACATATCAATGAATTTAAGTTGAATAGTGATATTTTTGCAGCTATTCATTGCATTACGTTAAATTCAAGTGGATTACAAGCATTTAGAGTACGATTCAATGCATAATAAGTTATCTTAACAGAATACAAGTAATTGTGTGAGAATTCGATTAGTTTTTATTGTATTTGAAGAGAATATATGTAATTTTACTTTAATCATGTCCATATGAAGGTTTTTTAACATTATACTCTGGTTACACACCTAATGTTTTTTATATTGATGTATTTCAGTCAAACAATGATATGTCGCGATCTATTAGGGACATTTAATTATGTTTTAACATAATACCTATAATTATACATCTATTTATCAGTATATAAATCAATTTTAAGAGAATAGGCTCTTTTATTATCTGATTTATGACATATGTATTAATTTGAGTTGAATAGTGATGTTTTTGCAGCTATTCTTTGCATTACGTTAAATTCAAGTGGAGTACAAGCATTTAGAGTTCGATTCATTACATAATAAGTTATTTTAACTGAATACAAGCAATTGTGTGAGTATTCATTTTTTTTTATTGTATTTGAAGAGAATATATGCAATTTAACTTTAATCTTGTCTATATGATAGTTTTTTAACATTATACTCTGATTACACACCAAATGTTTGCTATATTGATATATTTCAATTAAAAAGTTATATATGGTGATCTATTAGGAACTTTTGAATGTGTTTTAATATAATAATAATAATTACACAACTATTTATCATTATATTGATCAATTTAACAGTAATGTTAATCGAAAACAAGCAATTGTGTGAGTATTGAATTAGTTTTTATTGTATTTGAAGAGAATATATGCAATTGGACTTTAATCTTGTCTATATGAAGGTTTTTTAACATTATACTCTGATTACATACCTAATGTTTGATATATTGATGTATTTAAATAGAAGATTTATATTTGGCGATCTATTAGGATTATTTAATTGCGTTGTAATGTAATACCTATAATTACACATCTATTTATCAGTATATCGGTTAATTTTACGAGAATAGGCTTTTTAGGGTCTGATTTATAACATATCAATGAATTTGAGTTGAATAGTTATGTTTTTCCAGCTATTCATTGAATTACGTTGAATTCAAGTGGAGTACAAGTATTCAGAGTACGATTCATTGCATAATAAGTTATTTTAACTAAATACAACCAATTTTGCGAGTATTCTATTAATTTTTATTGTATTTGAAGAGCATATATGCAATTTGACTTTACTCTTGTCCAAATGAAAATTTTTTAACATAATACTCTTATTACACACCAAATATTTGCTATATTGACGTATTTCAATCGCAAAATAATATGTGGCGATCTATTAGGCACATTTGACTATGTTTTTATGTAATGCCTATAATTACACATCGATTTGTCAGTATATCGATCAGGTTTAAGAGAATAGGCTCTTTTACTATCTGATATATGACATTTGTATTAATTTGAGTTGAATAGTGATGTTTTTGCCACTATTCATTGCATTACGTTGAATTTAAGTGGAGTACAAGCATTTAGAGTACGATTCATTACATAATATTTATTTTAACTAAATACGAGTAATTGTGTGAGCATTCAATTAGTTTTTATTTCATTTGAAGAGAATATATGCAATTTGACTTTAATCTTGTCTATATGAAGGTTTTTCAACAATATACTCTGATTACACACCTAATATTTGCTATATTAATATATTTTAATCAAAAATTAAAATTTGGCGATCTATTAGGATTATTTGATTGCGTTTTAAAGTAATACCTATAATTACACATCTATTTATCAGTAAATCGATTAATTTAAAGAGAATAGGCTTTTTTAGGGACTGATTTATGATATATCAATGAATTTGAGTTGAATAGTGATGTTTTTGTAGTTATTCATTGCATTACGTTGAATTCTAGTTGAGTACAAGAATTTAGAGTACGATTAATTACATAATAAGTTATTTTAACAGAATATAATCAGTTATGTGAGTATTAAATTAGTTTTTATTTTATTTGAAGAGAATATGTGCAATTTGACTTTAATCTTGTCTATATGAAGGTTTTTTAACATTATACTCTGATTACACACCAAATGTTTGCTATATTAATGTATTTCAATCGAAAATTTATATTTGGCGATCTATTAGGATTACTTGATTGCGTTTTAATGTAATACCTATAATTATATATCTATTTATCAGTATATCGATTAATTTAAAGAGAATAGGCTCTTTTAGGGACTGATTTATTATATATCAATGAATTTGAGTTGAATAGTGATGTTTTTGTAGTTATTCATTGCATTACGTTGAATTCAAGTTGAGTACAAGCATTTAGAGTACGATTAATTACATAATAAGTTATTTTAACTGAATACACGCAATTGTGTGAGTATTTATTTAGTTTTTATTGTATTTGAAGAAAATATATGCAATTTAACTTTAATCTTATCTATATGAAGGTTTTTTGACATTATACTCTGATTACACAGCAAATGTTTGCTATATTGATGTATCTCAGTCAAAAAGTGATATATGGCGTTCTATTAGAGACTTTTAAAAGCGT
>JAEMOT010002388.1:687367-733472 GCA_019297695.1 Apostasia ramifera | reverse complement strand
TCAGTCAGGCCCGAAACCCGCAAGGAAAAAGCCCAGCCCAAGCAGAAATTGGCCCAGCGACAGAAAAGAGTTTTCTACCCCAGAAAAAGGCCCAACTGAGGCCCGGCCCAGTAGGATCACTAACAGGCCTGAAATGTTAGCCAGCCCAATCGGAAAATACCGGATGCACAGAATATCAGGCCTACTATTAGAGCTCGGCCCATCACTGAATAGATTGGAGATGGCCCGCATATGAAGCCCAGCCCAGCCAGGAACCATGGAGAAAGCCCAGCAGCCAGGAAGCATGAACACTAGAGGAGGAATAAAGTGGAAGTAAAGGCCCATCTTCAAAGAAGGGAGATAGCCATGGAGATCCAACAGGAGGAGGGTAAAGCCAAAAGTCTAAGGAATAGGATGGAGTGTTTCTTTTTTTTTCTTTTTTTTTTTTATAAACCCTGTCCCTGCTACTAGGCTTTAACCAACCTCCCAAGAAGAGGCTTGGGATAGAGGGGAGAAAATGTCTAGATTGTTTATAAGAAGAGGGGTGGGAGGGTTAACAAAAGGTTCAACTATGGGGGAGGATATGCCTTCATAGGGAGCATTAAGAGGAAGTTTAGGATTTTCATGGGCCTCATCAAGGTCCAGGCTATAGGAGGGGGTACAAGATTTTCATAGGCCTCACCAAGATCTAAAGGAGGGGTAATGGGGAATGGAGATAAAGGGCCTTGAGGTAATGAAAAAGGGGTGGGGTTTAGGTGGACTTCTGGGGGACCATCTAAAGATGGGGATTGAAGGGAGGGAGGAGGCCAATTGGGTGTTGGGCCCCCTCAAAGTTGGATTGTAGAGATGGGGTGGTTGGGGGGGTACGTGGAGCCTCTTGGAGAGGAGGGGAATTGGAAGGGGGAGCTGGGAGAGCCGTGGCCCCTTGATGGGCCTCTCAAGGCCCATCAAGGGAACAACCTTGGGGGGAGGGGTGGGCTTGGGAGTTCGAGGCCGGGTGGGCCTTAATATTTTGTGTCTCATGGTCCATTTTGGGTCTTAGAAGACCCATCGGGACTAGGTGCTTTTTTATGTGGCGGTGGGTTTTCTGTGGTATTAGCCCCCAGGTGGCCCGACTGCAGCCCATCTAAATTAGAGCAAGCCTGATGAGATTGGGAGATGGGAGGGGATGGGCTAGGGGGAGGAACGGGCCCAACGATTTCAATTGGGGAAGGAAATGGGTTTGAGGTTTGGAATTAGAAGGATGGGCTAAGGAGTAGGCAAGGAGGGCCTCACCATGGCCCAAACCGCGAGGAGTGGAGGGGAAAGAAGGGGCTTGGGCCTGGAGGAGGGGAGGGACCTGGATATGGCTAAGTTGGCCCTGAGTATGGTCGAATTCATGCTTCTTTCCTCTAAGACCCGAGTGTCGAAAATAGCAGGCTTGTAAAGCATGCCCAAACCGGCAACATCGAGTGCAATAGTGGGGTCATTTTTCAATAATAACAGGTTGACAAAAACCTGAATCGCTTGCCGCTGAAATGAAAATCTCATTAAGGTAATCCTTAAGAGCGTCAAAGTCCACTAAAATGCAGGCCAGGCCGCAGGAGGTTGGTCGTGGCTTTGTCCAAGTGGAGAGGGTAACCAAAAATGGAGGCAAATGATTTCAAACTACTACAGAACTTAATGGGTAGTCCTGGGAAAGAGATCCACACAGGAATAATTGGAGGATCTTGATCTGGGCGAAAACCTGTCACCCATTTCCATACCTTAAGAGGGGATTTTCCAATACAGAGATTATCATACAATCTAATCCTGTCAAGGTCATATTTACTGGCGAATTTGAGCAAGATATGTTTAGAGTCAAGCAAGCTAATATGGTGCTCCCCCAAGAAATTAAAAGAATTAAAGAAGGATCAAATAACCTGCATACTTGGTCTGCTTCACGGAAAAAGCTCAACGACCGAAAATTTGAGAAGTCTTGACATGAAATTAATTTCTATTTCGGAGATTTGAATATTATAAATAATAATAACTTAATAGTTTCTATGATTAATTTCAGTTATTATTATTTCTCATCAAAGATTTGAATATTAAAACTATCAAGAATTCAAGATGTCTTGACATGAAATTATTCAGTTAAAATATTTAGACGTAATATTATTATTTCAGTTGATTTGAATAATGATATTTTTGTGACTATTCATTGCATTACGTTGAATTCAAGTGAAGTACAAGCTTTTAGAGTATGATTCATTGCATAATAAGTTATTTTAACTGAATACAAGCAATTGTGTGAGTATTCAACTAGTTTTTAATATATTTGAAGAGAATATATGCAATTTGACTTTAATTTTGTCTATATGAAGGTTTTTTAATATAATACTCTGATTACATACCTAATATTTGCTATATTGATGTATTTCAATCGAAAATAGATATTTGGCAATTTATTAGGGACATTTGATTGCGTTTTAGTGTAATACTTATAATTACATATCTATTTGTATTTTAGGGTCTGATTTATGATATATCAATGAATTTTTATTGAATAGTGATATTTTTGCAGCTATTCATTGTATTACATTGAATTCAAGTCTAGTACAAGTATTTAGAGTATAATTCATTGCATAATAAGATATTTTAATTGATTACAAGCAATTGTGCGAGTATTGAATAAGTTTTTATTATATTTTAAGAGAATATATGCAATTTGACTTTGATCTTGTCTATATGAAAATTTTTTAACAGAATACTCTGATTACAGACCTAATATTTGCTATATTAATGTATTTCAATCGAAAATTAATATTTGGTGATCTATTAGGGACATTTGATTGCGTTTTAAAATAATACCTATAATTATACATCTATTTATTTGTATATCGATCAAGTTTAAGAGAATAAGCTCTTTTACGATCTGATTTATGACATATGAATAAATTTGAGTTAAATAGTGATATTTTTGCAGCTATTCATTGCATTACGTTGAATTCAAGTGGAGTACAAGCATTTAGAGTACGATTCATTGCATAATAAGTTATTTTAACTGAATATAAGCAGTTGTGTTAGTATTCAATTAGTTTTTAATGTAATTGAAGAGAATATATTAATTGAATACAAACAATTGTGTGAATATTCAAATAATTTTTATTGTATTTGAAGAGAATATGTGCAATTTGACTTTAATCTTGTCTATATGAAGGTTTTAACATAATACTCTGATTACTCACCTAATAATTACTATATTGATGTATTTTAGTCGAAAAATGATATGTGGCGATCTATTATGGATATTTGATTGCGTTTTAATATAATACCTACAATTATATATCTATTTATCAGTATATCGATCAATTTTAAGAGAATAGGCTCTTTTACGGTCTGATTTATGACATATGAATGAATTTGTGTTGAATAGTGATATTTTTGCAGCTATTTATTGCATTATGTTAAATTCAAGTGGAGTACAAGATATTTTATAGTAAGATTCATTGCATAGTGAGATATTTTAACTGAATACAAGCAATTATGTTAGTATTCAAATAGTTTTTAATGTATTTGAAGAGAATATATGCAATTTAACTTTAATCTTGTCTATATGAAATTTTTTAACGTAATACTCTGATTACACACCTAATATTTACTATATTGATATATTTTAATCGAAAATTGATATTTGACGATTTATTACGGATATTTAAATGCGTTTTAATGTAATGCCGATAATTACATATCTATTTGTCAGTATATCGATCAATTTTAAGAGAATAAGCTCTTTTAGGATTTAATTTATGATATGTCAATAAATTTGAGTTGAATTATCATGCTTTTACAAATATTCATTGCATTATTGAATTCAAGTGGAGTACAAGCATTTAGAATATGATTTATTGCATAATAAGTTATTTTAACTGAATACAAGCATTTGTATGAGTATTCAAATAAGTTTTATTGTATTTAAAGAGAATATATACAATTTGACTTTAAGCTTGTCTATATATAGGTTTTTTTAACATAATACTCTGATTACACACCTGATGTTTGCTATATTGATGTATTTCAGTCAAAAAATAATATGTGGCAATCTATTAGGATTATTTGATTGCGTTTTAATGTAATAGCTATAATTATACATCTATTTATTATTATTTTGTTATTATTATTTTTTTATCATTATATCAATTAATTTTAAGAGAATAGACTCTTTTAAGGTCTGAGTTATGATATATCAATAAATTTGAGTTGAATAGTGATGTTTTTGCAACTATTCATTGCATTACGTTGAATTCAAGTGGAGTTCAAGCATTTAGAGTATGATTCATTGCATAAGTTATTTTAACTGAATACAAGCAATTGTGTGAGTATTCTATTAGACTTTATTGTATTTGAAAAGAATATATATGCAATTTGACTTTAATCTTGTCTATATGTAATTTTTTAACATAATACTCTAATTACACACCTAATATTTGCTATATTGTTGTATTTCAGTCGAAAAATAATATGTGGCAATTTATTAGGATTATTTAATTCTATTTTAATGTAATACCTATAATTACACATCTTTTTATCATTATATCGATCAATTTTAAGAGAATAGGCTCTTTTAGGGACTGATTTGTGATATATCAATAAATTTGAGTTATTCATTGCATTACGTTAAATTCAAGAGGAGTACAAGCATTTAGAGTACGATTTATTATATAATAAGTTATTTTAACTGAATACAAGCAATTGTGTGAGTATTCAATTAATTTTTATTGTATTTGAAGAGAATATATATAATTTAACTTTAATCTTATCTATATGAAAGTTTTTAACATTATACTCTGATTACACACCTAATGTTTGCTATATTGATGTATTTCAGTTAAAAAATGATATGTGACGATCTATTAGGGATATTTGATTGTGTTTTAATATAATACCTATAATTATACATCTATTTATTAGTATACCGATCAATTTTAAGAGAATAGGCTCTTTTACGGTCTGATTTCTGATATATGAATGAATTTAAGTTGAATAGTGATGTTTTTGCATCTATTCATTGTATTACGTTGAATTCAAGTAAAGTACAAGCATTTTTTAGTACGATTCATTGCGTAATAAGTTATTTTAACTGAATATAAGTAATTGTATGAGTATTCAAATAGTTTTTATTGTATTTGAATAGAATATATGTAATTTGACTTTAATCTTGCCTATATGAATATATTTTAACATTATACTCAGATTACACGACTAGTGTTTGCTATATTGATGTATTTTAATCGAAAATGGATGTTTGACATCTATTAGGGACTTTTGATTGTGTTTTAATATAATACCTACAATCACATATCTTTTTGTTCGTATATCGATTAATTTTAAGAGAATAGAATCTTTTAGAGATTGATTACACACCTAATATTTGCTATATTTATATATTTCAGTAAAAAAATAATATGTGGCGATCTATTAGGGACATTTGATTGCATTTTAATGTAATACCTATAATTATAGAATTTTTTGGTAGTATATCGATTAATTTTAAGAGAATATGCTCTTTTAGGGACTGATTTATGATATATCAATGAATTTGAGTTGAATAGTGATGTTTCTGCAGCTATTCATTGCATTACGTTAAATTCAAGTAGAGTACAAGCATTTAGAGTACGATTCATTGCATAATAAGTTATTTTAATTGAATACAAGTTATTGTGTGAGTATTCAATTAGTTTTTATTGTATTTGAAGAGAATATTTGTAATTTGACTTTGATCTTATCTATATGAAAGTTTTTAAACATAATACTCTGATTACATATCAAATGTTTGCTCTATTTGATATATTTTAATCTAAAGTTGATATTTAGCGATCTATCAGGGACATTTGATTGTGTTTTAACGTAATACCTATAATTATACATCTATATTTTAATATATTAATTAATTTTAAGAGAATAGGCTTTTTTACAGTCTGATTTATGACATATAAATGAATTTGAGTTGAATAATAATATTTTTGCAGCTATTCATTATATTACGTTGAATTCAAGTGGAGTACAAGCATTTAGAGTACAATTCAATGCATAATAAGTTATTTTAATAGAATACAAGCAATTGTGTGAGTATTCAATTAGTTTTTATTGTATTTGAAGAGAATATATGTAATTTGACCTTAATCTTATCTATACAAAGGTTTTTAACATAATACTCTGATCACACACCTAATGTTTTCTATATTGATGTATTTCAACTGAAAATTAATATGTGGCGATCTATTTGAGATATTTAATTATATTTTGATGTAATACCTACAATTATATATTTTTTTATTAGTATGTCAATCAATTTTAAGAGAATAGACACTTTTAGGGACTTATTTATAACATATCAATGAATTTGAGTTAAATAGCGATGTTTTTGCAGCTATTCATTGCATTACGTTGAATTCAAGGGGAGTACAAGCATTTAGAGTATGATTCATTGCATAATAAGTTATTTTAACTGAATACAAGCGATTGTGTGAGTATTTAATTAGTTTTTGTTATATTTAAGAAGAATGTATGCAATTTTGTCTATATAAAAGTTTTTAATATCTAATGTCTTCTTTATTGATGTATTCTAATTTAAAGTTGATATTTAGCGATTTATTAGGAATATTTAATTGTGTTTTAATGTAATACCAATAATTACACATATATTTATCAATATATCGATTAATTTTAAGAGAATTGGCTCTTTTATGGTATAATTTATGACATATGAATGAATTTGAGTGGAATAGTGATATTTTTGCAGCTATTCATTGCAATATGTTGAATTCAAGCATAGTACAAGCATTTAGAGTACGATTCATTGCATAATAAGTTATTTTAACAGAATACAAGCAATTGTGTTAGTATTCAATTAGTTTTTAATGTATTTGAGGGGAATATATGAAATTTGACTTTAATCTTATCTATATGATAGTTTTTTAAAATAATACTCTGATTACACACGTAATCTTTGCTATATTGATGTATTTTAGTCGAAAAATGATATGTGGCGATCTATTAGTGACATTTGATTGCGTTTTATTGTAATACCTATAATTATATATTTTTTTGTTAGTATATCTATCAATTTTAAGAGAATAAGCTATATTGATGTATTTTAATCGAAATGGGATATTTGGCATTTATTAGGTAATTTTGATTGTGTTTTAATATAATACCAACAATCACATATCGTTTTGTACGTATATCGATCATTTTAAGAGAATAGGTTCTTTTAGAGACTTATTTATGACATATCAATGAAGTTGAGTTGAAACTATGTTTTTGATCTGATTACACACCTAATTTTTCTCTATTGATGTATTTTAATCTAAAGTTGATATTTAGCGATCTATTAGGAATATTTGATTGCGTTTTAATGTAATAACTATAATTACACATTTATTTATTAATATATCGATTAATTTTAAGAGAATAGCCTTTTTTACAGTCTGATTTATGACATATCAATTAATTTGAGTTGAATAGTAATGTTTTTGCTGCTATTCATTGATTACGTTGAAATCAAGTGGAGTACAAGCATTTAGAGTACGATTCATTGCATAGTAAGTTATTTCAGCTAAATACAAGCAATAGTGTGAGTATTCAATTAGTTTTTGTTGTATTTGAAGAGCATATATGCAATTTAACTTTAATCTTGTCTATATGAAGGTATTTTAACATAATACTCAGATTACACGATTAGTTTTTGCTATATTGCTGTAATTTAATCGAAATGGGATATTTGGCATTTATTAGAGAATTTTGATTGTGTTTTAATATAATACCTACAATCACATAATTATACATCTTTTTGTTAATATATCAATCAACTTTAAGAGAATAGGCTCTTTTAGGAACTGATTTATGATATATCAATGCAGTTGAGTAGAATAGTAATGTTTTTGCATCTATTCATTGCATTACGTTGAATTCAAGTGGAGTACAAGCATTTAGAGTACGATTCATTGCTTAATAAGTTATTTTAATTGAATACAAGTAATTGTGTTTGTATTCTATTAGTTTGTATTGTATTTGAAGAGAATATATGTAATTTGACTTTAATCTTGTCTATATGAAGTGTTTTTACCATAATACTCTGATAACATATCTAATGTTTGCTCTATTGATGTATTTTAATCTAAATTTTGATATTTAGCGATCTATTTGGGACATTTGATTGCGTTTTAATATAATACCTATAATTATACATCTATTTATTAGTATATCGATCAATTTTAAGATAATAGGCTCTTTTACGGTCTGATTTATGACATCAATAAATTTGAATTGAATAGTGATATTTTTGCAGCTATTCATTGCATTACGTTGAATTCAAGTGGAGTACAAGCATTTAGAGTATGATGCATTGCATAATTAGTTATTTTAACTGAATACAAGCAATTGTGAGTATTCAATTCGTTTTCATTGTATTTGAAGAGAATGTATGCAGTTTGACTTTAATCTTATCTATATGAAGGTTTTTTAACATAATACTCTAATTACACACTTAATGTTTACTATATTGATGTATTTTAGTCAAAAAATAATATGTGGTGATCTATTTGGGACATTCGATTGCGTTTTATTGTAATACCTATAATTATACATTTTTTTATTTGTATGTCAATCAATTTTAAGAGAATAGACTCCTTTAGGTACTGATTTATGATATATCAATACAATTCAGTTGAATAGTGATGTTTTTGCAACTATTCATTGCATTACGTTGAATTCAGGTGGAGTACAAGCATTTAGAGTATGATTCATTACATAATAAGTTATTTTAACTGAATACAAGCAATTGTGTGAGTATTCAATTAGTTTTTATTGTATTTGAAGAGAATATATGCAGTTTGACTTTAATCTTATCTATACGAAAGTTTTTTAACTTAAAACTTTGATCGCACACCTAATATTTATTATATTGACGTATTTCAATCAAACATTGATATGTGGTGATTTATTAGGGACATTTGATTGCGCTTTAATGAAATATCTACAATTATACATCTTTTTGTTAGTATATCGATCAATTTTAAGAGAATAGTCACTTTTAGGGATTGATTTATGACATATCAATGAAGTAGAGTACAAGTATTTAGAGTACGATTCATTGCATAATAAGTTATTTTGACTAAATACAAGCAATTATGAGAGTATTTAATTAGTTTTATTGTATTTAAAGAGAATATATGTAATTTAACTTTAATCTTGTCTATATGAAAGTTTTTTAACATAATACTCTAATTACAAACCTAATGTTTGCTATATTGATGTATTTTAATTAAAAATTGATATTTGGCGATCTGTTAGGGACATTTGATTGTGTTTACACATCTATTTATCAGTATATCGATCACTTTTAAGAGAATAGACACTTTTAGGGTCTGATTTATGACTTATCAATAAATTTTAGATGAATAGTGGTATTTTTGAAACTATTCATTGCATTATGTTGAATTCAAGTGGAGTACAAGTATTTACAATACGATTCATTGCATAATAAATTATTTTAGTTGAATACAAGCAATTGTGTGGGTATTCAATTAGTTTTTATTATATTTGAAAAGAATATATGCAATTTGACTTTAATTTTCTCTATATGAAGTGTTTTTAGCATAATACTCTGATAACATATTTAATGTTTGTGTATTTTAATCTAAAGTTGATATTTAGCAATCTACTAGGGACATTTGATTGTGTTTTAATGTAATACCTATAATTACACATCTATTTATTAATATATCGATTAATTTTAAGAGAATAGACTCTTTTACGGTATGATTTATGACATATCAACGAATTTGAGTTGAATAGTTAGGTTTTTGCAGCTATTCATTGCATTATGTTGAATTCAAGTGGAGTACAAGCATTTAGAGTACGATGCATTGCATAATTAGTTATTAAACTGAATACAAGCAATTGTGAGTATTCAATTCCTTTTCATTGTATTTGAAGAGAATGTATGCAGTTTGACTTTAATCTTATCTATATGAAGGTTTTTTAACATAATACTCTAATTACACACTTAATGTTTGCTATATTGATGTATTTCAGTCGAAAAATGATATGTGGTAATCTATATGGGACATTTGATTGCGTTTTATTGTAATACCTATAATTATATATTTTTTTATTTTTATATCAATCAATTTTAAGAGAATAGGCTCCTTTAAAACTTATTTATGATATATCAATGTAGTTCAGTTGAATAGTGATATTTTTGCAAGTATTTTTTGCATTATGTTGAATTGAAGTGGAGTACAAGCATTTAGAGTATGATTCATTACATAATAAGTTATTTTAACTGAATACAAGCAATTGTGCTTGTGTTCAACTAGTTTTTATTGTATTTGAGAAGAATATATGCAGTTTGACTTTAATCTTATCTATACGAAGGTTTTTTAACTAAATACTTTGATCGCACACCTAATATTTGCTATATTGATGTATTTCAATTAAACATTGATATGTGGCGATCTGTTAGGGATATTTGATTGCATTTTAATGAAATACCTATAATTATACATCTTTTTATTAGTATATCAATCAATTTTAAGAGAATAGACACTTTTAGAGACTTATTTATGACATATCAATGAATTTGAGTTAAATAGCGATGTTTTTGAAGCAATTTATTGCATTATGTTGAATTCAAGTGGAATACAAGCATTTAGAGTACGATTCATTGCATAATTAGTTATTTTAACAGAGTACAAGCAATTGTGTGAGTATTCAAATAGTTTTTATTGTATTTGAAGAGAATGTATGCAATTTGACTTTAATCTTGTCTATATGAAGGTTGTTTAACATAATACTCTGATTACACATCTAATGTTTGATATATTGATGCATTTCAGTTGAAAAATGATATTTGACGATCTATTAGGGATATTTGATTGCGTTTTAATATAATACCTATAATTATACATCTATTTATCAGTATATCGGTCAATTTTAAGAGAATAGGCTCTTTTACGGTCTGATTTATGACATCAAAAGATTTGAGTTGAATAGTGATATTTTTGTAGCTATTCATTGCATTACGTTAAAATCAAGTGGAGTACAAGCATTTAGAGTACGATTTATTACATAATAAGTCATTTTAACTGAATAGAAGCAATTGTGTGAGTATTTGATTAGTTTTTATTGTATTTGAAGAGAATATATGCAATTTGACTTTAATCTTGTCTATATGAAGGTTTTTTAGCATAATAGTCTGATTGTACACCTAATATTTGATATATTGATATATGTTTGTTGAACGATGATACCTGGCGATCTATTAGGGATATTTGATTGCGTCTTATTGTAATACCTATAATTACACATCTATTTGTTAGTAATCGATTAATTATAAGAGAATAGGCTCTTTTAAGGTCTAATTTATGACATATCAATGAATTTGAGTTAAATAGTGATATTTTTGCAGCTATTCTTTGCATTACGTTGAATTCAAGTGGAGTACAAGTATTCAGAGTACGATTCATTGCATAATAAGTTATTTTGACTAAATACAAGCAATTGTGTGAGTATTCAATTATTTTTTATTGTATTTAAAGAGAATATATGTAATTTAACTTTAATATTGTTTATATGAAGATTTTTTAACATAATACTCTGATTACAAATCTATTATTTGCTATATTGATGTATTTCAATTGAAAATTGATATTTGGCGATCTGTTAGGGATATTTGATTGCGTTTTAATGTAATACCTATAATTACACATCTATTTGTCATTATATCGATCACTTTTAGGAGAATAGGCACTTTTAGGGTCTGATTTATGACATATTAATGAATTTTAGTTGAATAGTGATGTTTTTGCAGCTATTCATTGCGTTACGTTGAATTCAAGTGGAGTACAAGCATTTAGAGTACGATTCATTGCATAATAAATTATTTTAATTGAATACAAGCAATTGTGTGAGCATTCAATTAGTTTTTACTGTATTTGAAGAGAATATATGCAATTTAACTTTAATCTTCCCTATATGAAAGTTTTTAACATAATATACTTTGATTACACACCTAATAATTGCTATATTGATGTATTTTAATTGAAAAATGATATGTGGCGATCTATTAAGGATATTTGATTGCGTTTTAATATAATACTTACAATTATACATCTATTTATCAATATATCAATCAATTTTAAGAGAATAGGCTCTTTTAGGATCTGATTTATGACATATGAATGAATTTGAGTTGAATAGTGATGTTTTTGCAGCTATTCAATGCATTACGTTGAATTCAAGTGGAGTACATGCATTTAGAGTACGATTCATTGCATAATAAGTTATTTTAAATGAATACAAGTAATTGTATGAGTATTCAATTAGTTTGCATTGTATTTGAAGACAATATATGTAATTAGACTTGAAGATTATCTATATGAAGATTTTTTAATGTAATACTCAGATTACAAACCTAATGTTTGCTATATTGACGTATTTCATTCGAAAATTGATATTTGGCGATCTATTAGGGAGATTTGATTGTGTTTTATTGTAATACTTATAATTACACATCTATTTCTCAGTATATCGATTAATTGTAAGAGAATAGGCTCATTTAGGGTATGATTTATGACATATCAATAAATTTGAATTGAATAGTGATATTTTTGCAGTTATTTTTTGTATTACATTGAATTCAAGTGGAGTACATGCATTTAGAGTACAATTCATTGCATAATAAGTTATTTTAACTGAATACAAGCAATTGTGTGAGTATTCAATTAGTTTGTTTCGTATTTGAATGCAATATATGTAATTTGACTTTAAAATTATCTATATGAAGATTTTTTAACATAATACTCAGATTATACACCTAATATTTGATATATTGATGTATTTCAGTCGAAAAATGATATGTGACGATCTATTAGGGACATGATTGCATTTTAAAATAATACCTACAATTATACATCGATTTTTCAATATATCGATCAATTTTAAAAGAATAGGCTCTTTTACGTTCTTATTTATGACATATTTATGAATTTGAGTTGAATAGTGATGTTTTTAAAGCTATTAATTGCATTACATTGAATTCAAGTGGAGTACAAGCATTTAGAGTACGATTCATTGCATAATAAGTCATTTTAACTGAATAGAAGCAATTGTGTGAGTATTAAATTAGTTTTTATTTTATTTGAAGAGAATATATTCTATTTGACTTTAATCTTCTCTATATTGATGTATTTCAGTCGAAAAATGATATGTGGCGATCTATTAGGGACATTTGACTACATTTTATTGTAATACCCATAATTACACATCTATTTGTTAGTATATCGATTAATTGTAAGAGAATAGGCTCTTTTACGTTCTTATTTATGACATATTTATGAATTTGAGTTGAATAGTGAAGTTTTTAAAGCTATTAATTGCATTACATTGAATTCAAGTGGAGTACAAGCATTTAGAGTATGATTCATTGCATAATAAGTCATTTTAACTGAATAGAAGCAATTGTGTGAGTATTCTATTAGTTTTTGTTGTATTTAAAGAGAATATATATTCAATTTGACTTTAATATTATCTATTTTTATGTATTTCAGTCGAAAAATGATATGTGGCGATCTATTAAGGAAATTTGATTGCGTTTTAATGTAATACCTACAATTATACATCTATTTATTAATATATCAATCAATTTTAAGAGAATATGCTCTTTTACGATCCGATTTATGACATATGAATGAATTTGAGTTAAATAGTGATATTTTTGCAGCTATTCTTTGCATTACGTTGAATTCAGGTGGAGTACAAGCATTTAAAGTACGATTCATTGCATAATAAGTTATTTTAACTGAATACAAGTAATTGTGTGAGTATTCAATTAGTTTTTATTGTATTTGAAGAGAATATATGTAATTTGACTTTAAGATTATCTATATGAAGGTTTTTTAACATAATACTCAGATTACAAACCTAATGTTTGCTATATTGACGTATTTCAATTGCAAAATTGATATTTGGTGATCTATTAGGGACATTTGATTGCGTTTTATTGTAATACCTATAATTACACATCTATTTGTCTGTATATCGATTAATTGTAAGAGAATAAACTCTTTTAGGGTCTGATTTATGACATATGAATGAATTTGAGTTGAATAGTGATGTTTTTAAAGCTATTCATTGCATTTCATTGAATTCAAGTGTAGTACAAGCATTTAGAGTACGATTCAATGCATAATAAGTCATTTTAACTGAGAACAAACAATTGTGTGAGTATTCAATTAGTTTTTATTGTATTTGAAGAGAATATATGCAATTTGACTTTAATCTTGTCTATATGAAGGTTTATTAACATAATACTCTGATTACACACCTAATATTTGCTATATTGATGTATGTTTGTTGAACGATGATACCTAACGATCTATTAGGGACATTTGACTGCATTTTATTGTAATACCCATAATTACACATCTATTTGTTAGTATATCGATTAATTGTAAGAGAATATATTGATGTATTTCAGTCGAAAAATGATATTTGGCGATCTGTTAGGGACATTTGATTGTGTTTTAATATAATACCTATAATTACACATCTATTTGTAAGTATATAGATCACTTTTAAGAGAATAGGCACTTTTAGGATCTGATTTAGGACATATCAATGAATTTTAGTTGAATAGTGATGTTTTTGCAGCTATTCATTGCATTACGTTGAATTCAAGTGTTGTACAAGCATTTAGAGTACGATTCATTACATAATAAGTCATTTTAACTGAATAGAAGCAATTGTGTGAGTATTTGATTAGTTTTTACTGTATTTGAAGAGAATTTATGTAATTTGACTTTAATCTTCTCTATATGAAGGTTTTTTAACATAATACTCTAATTACACACGTAATGTTTCATATATTGATGTATTTCAGTCAAAAAATGATATGTGATGATCTATTAGGGACATTTATTTGCGTTTTAACATGATACCTACAATTATACATCTATTTATTAGTATATCGATCAATTTTAAAAGAATAGGCTCTTTTAGGGTCTGATTTATGACATATGAATGAATTTGAGTTGAATAGTGATGTTTTTGCAGCTATTCATTGCATTACGTTGAATTCAAGTGGAGTACAAGCATTTAGAGTACTATTCATTGCATAATAAGTTATTTTAACTGAATACAAGCAATCGTGTGAGTATTCAATTAGTTTGAATTATATTTAAAGAGAATATATGCAATTTGACTTTAAGATTATCTATATGAAGGTTTTTTAACATAATACTCAGATTACAAACCTAATGTTTGCTATATTGACGTATTTCAATCGAAAATTGATATTTGGCGATCTATTAGGGACATTTGATCGCGTTTTATTGTAATACCTATAATTGCACATCTATTTGTCAGTATATCGATTAATTGTAAGAGAATAGGCACATTTAGGGTCTGATTTATGACATATCAATAAATTTGAGTTGAATTGTGTTGTTTTTGCAGCTATTCATTGCATTACGTTGAATTCAAGTGGAGTACAAGCATTTAGAGTACTATTCATTGCATAATAAGTTATTTTAACAGAATACAAGCAATTGTGTGAGTATTCAATTAGTTTGTATTGTATTTGAAGAGAATATATGTAATTTGACATTAAGATTATCTATATGAAGGTTTTCTAACATAATATTCAGATTACAAACCTAATATTTGCTATATTAACGTATTTCAATCGAAAATTGATATTTGGCGATCTATTAGGGACATTTGATTGCGTTTTATTATAATACCTATAATTACACATCTATTTGTCAGTATATCGATTAATTGTAAGAGAATAGGCTCATTTAGGGTCTGATTTATGACATATCAATAAATTTGAGTTGAATTGTGATGTTTTTGCAGCTATTCATTGTATTACGTTGAATTCAAGCGGAGTAAAAGCATTTAGAGTACAATTCATTGCATAATAAGTTATTTTAACTGAATACAAGCAATTGTATGAGTATTCAATTAGTTTTCATTGTATTTAAAGAGAATATATGCAATTTGACGTTAATCCTTTCTATCTGTAAGTTTTTTAATGTAATACTCAGATTACACACCTAATATTTGATATATTGATGTATTTCAGTCGAAAAATGATATGTGACGATCTTTTAGGGACGTGATTGCGTTTTAATATAATATCTACAATTATACATCAATTTATTAGTATATCGATCAATTTTAAGAGAATAGGCTCTTTTACGATCTGATTTATGACATATGAATGAATTTGAGTTGAATAGTGATGTTTTTAAAGCTATTAATTGCATTACGTTGAATTCAACTGGAGTACGAGCATTTAGAGTACGATTCATTGCATAATAAGTCATTTTAACTTAATAGAAGCAATTGTGTGAGCATTAAATTAGTTTTTGTTTTATTTGAAGAAAATATATTCAATTTAACTTTAACCATCTCTATATTGATGTATTTTAGTCAAACAATGATATGTGGCTATCTATTAAGGACATTTGATTGTGTTTTTTATATAATACCTACAATTATATATCTATTTATCAATATATCAATCAATTTTAAGAGAATAGGCTCTTTTAGGGTCTGATTTATGACATAGCAATGAATTTGAGTTAAATAGTGATATTTTTGCAGCAATTCTTTGCATTACGCTGAATTCAAGTGGAGTACAAGCATTTAGAGTACGCTTTATTGCATAATAAGTTATTTTAACTGAATACAAGTAATTGTGTGAGTATTCAATTAGTTTGTATTGTATTTGAACAGAATATATGTAATTTGACTTTAAGATTATCTATATAAAGGTTTTTTAACATAATACTCAGATTACAAACCT
The DNA here is from genome assembly GCA_019297695.1 of Apostasia ramifera. NCBI lineage: Eukaryota > Viridiplantae > Streptophyta > Magnoliopsida > Asparagales > Orchidaceae > Apostasia > Apostasia ramifera. The sequence continues at coordinate 716,656 of JAEMOT010002388.1, read as the reverse complement.
AATGTTTGCTATATTGACGTATTTCAATCGCAAAATTGATATTTGGTGATCTATTAGGGACATTTGATTGTGTTTTATTGTAATACCTATAATTACACATCTATTTGTCAGTATATCGATTAGTTATATGAGAGTAGGCTCTTTTAGGGTCTGATTTATGACATATGAATGAATTTGAGTTGAATAGTGATGTTTTTAAAGCAATTCATTGCATTTCGTTGAATTCAAGTGTAGTACAAGCATTTAGAGTACGATTCATTGCATAATAAGTCATTTTAACTGAGAACAAGCAATTGTGTGAGTATTCAATTAGTTTTTATTATATTTGAAGAGAATATATGTAATTTGACTTTAATCTTGTCTATATGAAGGTTTATTAACATAATACTCTGATTACACACCTAATATTTGCTATATTGATGTATGTTTGTTGAACGATGATACCTGACGATCTATTAGGGACATTTGATTGCGTTTTATTATAATACCTATAATTACACATCTATTTATTAGTAAATCGATTAATTGTAAGAGAATATGCTCTTTTAGGGTCTGATTTATGACATATCAATGAATTTGAGTTAAATAGTGATATTTTTGCAGCTATTCTTTGCATTACGTTGAATTCAAGTGAAGTACAAGTTTTTAGAGTACGATTCATTGCATAATAAGTTATTTTGACTAAATACAAGCAATTGAGCGAGTATTCAATTAGTTTTTATTGTATTTAAAGAGAATATATGTAATTTAACTTTAATCTTGTCTATATGAAGGTTTATTAACATAATACTCTGATTACAAACCTAATGTTTGCTATATTGATGTATTTCAATTGAAAATTGATATTTGGCGATCTGTTAGGGACATTTGATTGCGCTTTTTATATAATACTTATAATTACACATCTATTTGTCAGTATATCGATCACTTTTAATAGAATAGGCACTTTTAGGGTCTGATTTATGACATATCAATGAATTTTAGTTGAATAGTGATGTTTTTGCAGCTATTCATAGCATCATGTAGAATTCAAGTGGATTACAAGCATTTAGAGTATGATTCTTTGCATAATAAGTTATTTTAACTGAGAACAAGCAATTGTGTGAGTGAATAATTAGTTTTTTTTGTATTTGAAGAGAATATATGCAATTTGACTTTAATCTTGTCTATATGAAGGTTTATTAACATAATACTCTGATTACACACCTAATATTTGAAAAATTGATGTATGTTTGTTGAACGATGATACCTGGCGATCTATTAGGGACATTTGATTGCGTTTTATTATAATACCTATAATTACACATCTATTTATTAGTAAATCGATTAATTTTAATTGAATATGATCTTTTAGTGTCTGATTTATGACATATCAATGAATTTGAGTTAAATAGAGATATTTTTGCAGCTATTCTTTGCATTACGTTGAATTCAAGTGGAGTACAAGTTTTTAGAGTACGATTCATTGCATAATAAGTTATTTTGACTAAATACAAGCAATTGTGTGAGTATTCAATTAGTTTTTATTGTATTTAAAGAGAATATATGTAATTTAACTTTAATCTTGTCTATATGAAGGTTTTTTAACATAATACTCTGATTACAAACCTAATGTTTGCTATATTGATGTATTTCAATTGAAAATTGATATTTGGCGATCTGTTAGGGACATTTGATTGTGTTTTATTGTAATACCTATAATTACACATCTATTTGTCAGTATATCGGTCACGTTTAAGAGAATAGACACTTTTAGGATCTGATTTATGACATATCAATGAATTTTAGTTGAATAGTATTGTTTTTGCAGCTATTCATTGCATTACATTAAATTCAAGTGGAGTACAAGCATTTAGACTACGATTCATTACATAATAAGTCATTTTAACTGAATAGAAGCAATTGTGTGAGTATTTGATTAGTTTTTGTAGTATTTGAAGAGAATATATATGCAATTTGACTTTAATCTTCTCTATATGATGGTTTTTAACATAATACTCTGATTACACACCTAATAATAGCTATATTGATGTATTTCAGTCGAAAAATGATATGTGGCGATCTATTAAGGACATTTGATTGCGTTTTAATATAATACCTACCATTATACATCTATTTATCAGTATATCGATTAATTTTAAGAGAATAGGCTCTTTTATGTTCTGATTTATGACATATGAATGAATTTGAGTTGAATAGTGATGTGTTTAAAGCTATTAATTGCATTATGTTGAATTCAAATGGAGTACAAGCATTTAGAGTACGATTCATTGCATAATAAGTTATTTTAACTGAATACAAGCAATTATGTGAGTATTCAATTAGTTTTTATTGTATTTAAAGAGAATATATGCAATTTGACGTTAATCCTTTCTACATGAAGATTTTTAACATAATACTCTGATTACAAACCTAATTTTTGCTATATTGATGTATTTCAATTGAAAATTGATATTTGGCGATCTGTTAGGGACATTTGATTGCGTTTTAACGTAATACCTATAATTACACATCTATTTGTCAGTATATCGATTACTTTTAAGAGAATAGGCACTTTTTGGGTCTGATTTATGACATATCAATGAATTTTAGTTGAATTATGATGTTTTTGCAGCTATTCATTGCATTACATTGCATTCAAGTGGAGTACAAGCATTTAAAGTACGATTCATTGCATAATAAATTATTTTAACTGAATACAAGTAATTGTGTGAGTATTCAATTAGTTTTTATTGTATTTGAAGAGAGTATATGCAATTTGACTTTAATCTTCTCTATATGAAGGTTTTTAACATAATACTCTGATTACACACTTAATAATAGCTGTATTGATGTATTTCAGTCGAAAAATGATATGTGGCGATCTATTAGGGACATTTATTTGCGTTTTAACATAATACCTACAATTATACATCTATTTATTAGTATATTGATCAATTTTAAGAGAATAGGCACTTTTAGGGTCTAATTTATGACATATGAATGAATTTGAGTTGAATAGTGATGTTTTTGCAGCTATTCAATGCATTACGTTGAATTCAAGTGGAGTACATGCATTTAGAGTACGATTCGTTGCATAATAAGTTATTTTAAATGAATACAAGTAATTGTATGAGTATTCAATTAGTTTGCATTGTATTTGAAGACATTATATGTAATTTGACTTGAAGATTATCTATATGAAGGTTTTTTAATATAATACTCATATTACAAACCTAATGTTTTCTATATAGATGTATTTCTGTCAAAAATTGATATTTGGCGATCTATTAGGGACATTTGATTGCGTTTTATTATAATACCTATAATTACACATCTATTTGTCAGTATATCGATTAATTGTAAGAGAATAGGCTCATTTAGGGTCTGATTTATGACATATCAATAAATTTGAGTTAAATAGTGATGTTTTTACAGTTATTCATTGTATTACGTTGAATTCAAGTGGAGCACAAGCATTTAGAGTACGAGTCATTGCATAATAAGTTATTTTAACTGAATACAAGCAATTGTGTGAGTATTCAATTAGTTTCTATTGTATTTAAAGAGAATATATGCAATTTGACGTTAATCCTTTCTATATGAAGGTTTTTTAACATAATACTCTGATTACACACCTAATATTTGATATATTGTTGTATTTTAGTCGAAAAATGATATGTGACAATCTATTAGGGACGTGATTGCGTTTTAATATAATACCTATAATTATACATCTATTTATCAGTATATCGATCGATTTTAAGAGAATGAGCTCTTTTACCATCTGATTTATGACATATGAATGAATTTGAGTTGAATAGTGATGTTTTTAAAGCTATTAATTGCATTACGTTGAATTCAAGTGGAGTACAATTATTTAGAGTACGATTCATTGCATAATTAGTCATTTTAACTAAATAAAAGCAATTGTGTGAGTATTCAATTAGTTTTTGTTATATTTGAAGAGAATATATTCAATTTCACTTTAATCTTCTCTATATTGATGTATTTCAGTCAAACAATAATATGTGGCTATCTATTAAGGACATTTGATTGCTTTTTAATATAATACCTATAATTATACATCTATTTATCAATATATCAATCAATTTTAAGAGAATAGGCTCTTTTACGATCTGATTTATGACATGTGAATGAATTTGAGTTGAATAGTGATATTTTTGCAACTATTCACTGCATTACGTTGAATTCAAGTGGAGTACAAGCATTTAGAGTACGATTCATTGCATAATAAGTTATTTTAGCTGAATACAAGTAATTGTGCGAGTATTCAATTAGTATGTATTGTATTTGAAGAGAATATATCTAATTTGACTTTAAGATTATCAATATGAAGGTTTTTAACATAATACTCTGATTACAAAACTAATGTTTGCTATATTGACGTATTTCAATCGAAAATTGATATTTTGCGATCTATTCGGGACATTTGATTGCGTTTTATTGTAATACCTGTAATTACACATCTATTTGTCAGTATATTGATCACTTTTAAGAGAATAAACACTTTTAGGGTCTGATTTATGACATATCAATGAATTTTAGTTGAATAGTGATGTTTTTGCTGCTATTCATTGCATTACGTTGAATTGAAGTGGAGTACAAGCATTTAAAGTACGATTCATTACATAATAAATTATTTTAACTGAATACAAGTAATTGTGTGAGTATTCAATTAGTTTTTATTGTATTTGAAGAGAATATATGCAATTTGACTTTAATCTTGTCTATATGAAGGTTTATTAACATAATACTCTGATTACACACCTAATATTTGTAATATTGATGTATGTTTATTAAACGATGATACCTGGCGATCTATTAGGGACATTTGATTGCGTTTTATTATAATACCTATAATTACACATCTATTTATTAGTAAATCGATTAATTGTAGGAGAATATGCTCTTTTAGGGTCTGATTTATGATATATCAATGAATTTGAGTTAAATAGTGATATTTTGGCAGCTATTCTTTGCATTACGTTGAATTCAAGTGAAGTACAAGTTTTTAGAGTACGATTCATTGCATAATAAGTTATTTTAACTGAATACAAGTAATTGTGTGAGTATTCAATTAGTTTGTATTGTATTTGAAGAGAATATATGTAATTTGACTTTAAGCTTGTCTATAAGAAGTTTTTTAACATAATACTCTGATTACAAACCTAATGTTTGCTATATTGACGTATTTCAATCGAAAATTAATATTTGGGGATCTATTAGGAACATTTGATTGTGTTTTAATATAATACCTATAATTATACCTTTATTTATCAGATTATCGATCAATTTTAAGAGAATTGGCTCTTTTACCGTCTGATTTATGACATATCAATAAATTTGAGTTGAATAGTGATATTTTTGCTGCTATTTATTGCATTACGTTCAATTCAAGTGGAGTACAAGCATTTAGAGTACTATTCATTACATAATAAGTTATTTTAACTGAATACAAGCAATTGTGAGAGTATTGAATTAGTTTTAATTGTATTTAAAGAGAATATATGCAATTTGACTTTAATCTTGACTATTATAAAATTTCTGGTCATACAAGGAAAAAAACATTAGAAGGTACATCCAAATTTTTTTCCTAAAAGATTTTAAAATATATGAATAAAGGGAAAAAGATAATTATTATTGGAATTGAACAAATATTGAGGTCAGTGAACCAACTAAACATAACTTTATCCTTAATGATATTGCCAAAGGAGATAAAGGATCATCAACTAATGGTAATAATGAGTGTTGTCATTGATTTTATTTCATTGTTAGCCTCATAATTTTGCTCTAAAAAATATATTTATAATTTGATATCACGTTATTTACTATATAGCTCAGAAACTCTCTTCCTTTTCCGATGTGGTGTAATGCATTCTTATTTCTCTTTTATCACTTATCATTCGATCTAGAAGCTTACAAGTAGTGACTCATTATTCTAGTAATTTTTCTTTTATTGAACATTACTCGGTAATCACTCTCCGCCCTTTTTGGTCATAAGTTGTCTCCTTCAGGTGGCTTAATCCAGACTGTTGGGAGTTCCAGCTTATATTGTACAGCCTACATTCTTGAAAGAAAACTCTTCCTCAGCCATCTTATTGAAGCTATAAATATCATGACTTGTGCAGGAAGAGGCGACTTCTTTATGGGGGCAATGTCATGTTTGTTACTGTGAAAAATTATATTTACATATTAACCATCATTTAAAATTTATTTATGCGTACACTGTCTTAGAATCTTCACTGTTACTGGATTTTGTAACACTCCATTTATATTATAAATCTAACTCAAAAATTAATGATAGTGGTTATAGTGGCTACCGATTGTGCTCGGTGGTAGCGGCCGACAACATGACTGCCAATGAAGTCAATTGCGTGATTGTCCCAATATCTACCTTCAAACATGGTACTGGGCACCCCACTCAGGAACAATGTTGAAATATTTCATATATATTAGGTTTATTTTTAATAGGTATTAATGTGCATCCATTGTGACACCCAATTCACTGTCGCTCAACACCATGTTTCTTTATTATCGTGACGTGAATCATTGAGGGTTTGTTTGTTTGTGGGGTATAATTTAATATAATTAAAATTAAATTTAGATAAAAATATTTTTTATTAAAAATTGTGAATAATATAAAATAAAATTAGTTATTATATTGAGATATGTGAGGAATGTGATATAAAATTAGTTATTATATTAAAATATGTGAGAAATGTAATATAAAATTAATTATTATGTTGAGATATGTGAAAAATATGATATAAATTAGTTATTATTTTAGTAATATATATAGGATGTGAAATAAAGTTAATTTTTAATATTAAATTTTATATATAATAGGATATACTTATTTAAAATAAGGCAATAATAATTTTTTACTTCCTTAACCGACAGGTCCTGAGTTGTCATTAATTATTACATCTATCCATCAGTCCATTACTCCGATTATCTGAACCTCCGCTCGAACCCCCCTTGGAAAGGAAAGAACAGCATGCCGCCGCCGCCTTGCCTCTGTCGGCTGCAGGCATCTCCATCGCCTCCTCTCCTCATCACCTCATCATCTTCTTCCTCCACCGGCCGGCTTAGCCTTTATGGAAACGGCCGGAGGAGTCCGTTGCGGTCGCCGGCTGCGGCTGTGAGATGTATGGCGAATCAGCGGAGGGTCAAGATGGTGGCCAAGCAGATAAGGAGGGAGCTCTCGGACATGCTGCTGACAGACAATGTCTTACGGTACGCCGTCCTCCCGGAGGCTTCCCTTGGCGCTGATCGTTACCTTTCCTCCCTCACCACCATCAGCGATGTCGAGGTATCCGGCGACCTACAGGTGCCCCTCCAGCGGCATATTCTTACCTTTTTCGTTATCGTAATGCTTGACGAGAAATGTGATCTTCATTCGGAATTTTCACGCCGCATTCGTCAACGCCATATGCTGCTAGGGTTATTTAGCTAGAAAACAAAACCTTGCTAGTAATAAATTAATGGAGGAGTCCTACTTCAAAGACGGGCAGAAGAGGGCAAGGTGTGGCCTTTAGCAACCCGGTCTAAAGAGGACACAGAGAAGAGACTTCTAACAAACTTCTGGGATGCAAAGAGGCCATGCTTCTTGTAGGTTTCTAGGTTGAGAGATACAAGAATGAAAGTGCCATATTGGAAAGGGAGGAAAATTTTTGAGCTATATGAGTAATAATATAATCTTAAAATGTTAAGGCACATTTTAGAGGCAAAATTATGAGGCTTAGTATGGGAAATCTACAATTAAGTGTGCTTGAGAAATGAAAATATCAAGATAGCTGAGCTCCTTAGAAGTCTCCATGCCGAATCAATCCCTAGGTTGAAGTGGATAATGCCTCAACATTTGGTTCATCAATTGTTATAGGATGGTATTAAAGTTGACCTCTCAGAATATGATATAATTCGAGGATGAATTGGGCGGAAGTTGGTGGCCCGGTGGGCTTATAATGCGTGGACCCAAAGAGATGGGTAGTCGCCTATAGTAACTTGGTTCGAAGAGGGCGAAAAACAAAGACTGTTGAAAAGCTTCTTAGATGATAGAGGGGGGCAAGTCTTTTAGCAAGCTTGCAAGTGGAGGGATATAAAAATAAATATATTGGCCTTGTTTGGCATGAGCCCAAAAATGGGCAAAAAAATATCTTAATAATATTTTAAATTTATTATAAATTTTAATAACTTTATTTCACATCCAACACAAATTTTAACCTTAAAAATCAACTTTATTTCACATCCAACACAAATTTCAACCTTAAAATTAACTTTATTTCACATCCTACACACCTCCCAATATTAAAATAAATTTCTTTCCCATCAACTCTATAAAATAAATTATTTTCTCTTTCCTTACCCAAATTCATCCTCTAACCAAACAAGCCCATTATATTGAAAAAAGTAGAGTTTTTGAGTTGTATAAGTAATAATATGAACTTAAGATATTACGATGCTTTTGGGGGAAAATTTGTGGGGATTAGTCTGAAAACTATGTAATTAAGGATGCTTAAGTGAGGAAAGTGCTAGGATGGATGATCTCTTAGGAAGTCTTTGTGTTATACCAGGTATCAAGTAAATAATATCTCAATTTTTAGATCATGAGTCATTACGTAGAGGTTGCAACTTATGTTGAGTTCTATCATTTTAAGTTCTGCTGGGTTTCAGCACTAAACTATAGCACAATATTGTTCATTTACTTTACTAAAAAAAAGTTCATTTATTAGTTTACCTTCTACCATCCCATCATAATTGAAAATCTTATGTGTGTGATGACACCAATTCATCATGTAAAATTGTAGCAAGCTAGAAAATTATTTATTTTTCTTTTTTGTTTCAAATTTCTCAATCATATTGCTTGTAGTCATACTTTCATGAAGTTGAATGAAGCAAATATTGTAAATGCTGCTATGGTTCCTTTGCTAATACAACACTAGTTTTGGCAATTATGCCTCATATAGCCCTCGATCTACAATCAATATACGTCTACTAGTTAAATTATTGAATCGTATATCTTAGGACCAAAATGCCTAGTCAACTAACATATTAACTTAAAATATTTTTCTTGCAAGATCCATAAGTAGATTTACATATTTTTATAACATATATATATTTTTTTTCAGTTTACAAGTTACATTACAGAATTTATGATTAAGATTTTCTTTAGTATCCTTATTACGATCAATTTACATTTACCAATTGAATTATTAAATTGTATATCTTAGCATGTTTAGGTTGTTTGGTTACAACTAAAATGCCTATTCAACCAACATATCAACTTAAATATTTTTCTTGCTAGATCTATAAGTAGATTTACATATTTTTTGGGTTAATTACTGAAACATTCCTATAGTTAACCTATAATTATTATTTGGTCCATAATTTTCAAAAACCTGCTAAAATGCCTATTTTGAAAATGTTATAATGCTAAAGGACTTTGTAAATTATGATTATTACATAATAGATCCCTATTAACGATTTCTGTTAATATCTATTAAATATTCTGTTTTAAATTTTAAAAATTTTGCTTTTACACCTCCTCTCTCTGTCTTTGTCTGTCTCTTTCTCTCTCCCCTGCACAGGAGCTCGCACCTAAGCGAAGGGTGGCGGGCTCACTGGCAACCCGCCCCTTCCCTCCCCCCTTCTCTCTCTCCCCCACGCGCATGCGCAGGGTGGCGAGGGACCGCCGACGCCCACCCCCACCCCCTCCTCACTTTCTTGCTCTCTCTCTCTCTCCATCTCTCTCTTTCTCTCTCCATTCTCTCGCTTCCTTGTTCCACCTTTCTCCTGGCAGGGTGCCAGTGGCAAGGAGTTGATATGGCGATATTGGCGAAGCAGTGGCAATGTCAATGAGGCAGGAGTGAGGTGATGGTGGTGGCGAGTGACAGAATTTATAATGATAAAAATAAAAAAATTGAATAAATGTTAGGGGTAAAAATGAAAATTCATTAAATTTTACAGTGGAGGTACCTTTAAACTATAGAAATCTTTTAGTAAATTTTTCACAATCGTGGACCAAACAATAATTATTGGGTTAATTATAAGGACCTTTTAGTAATTAATCCTATTCTTTATAACATTTTATTTCAGTCTATATGTTTCATTACAGCATTTATGATTAAGATCTTCTTTAGTATCCTCATCGAGGGCCTGCATTTTCTATTGATTAATTAGGTTAGGATCTACTTGTTTCTAACTTGCAGATTATATTTTTCCTTGTTGCTCATGATCAAGTGAATCTCTTATTAGATTATTATTTGTTCAACTATGCTATATGAGAGTAAGTGTTAGTTAACTAACTGGCAATATATTCGCAAGATTACTGTAATCAAAAGTTTAAGATGATTTGGCTTTTGCCCATCATCGATCTGGAAAGGTTCTCATATTTATATTTGAGAGTATCCAATTCACAATTGAAAAAGATAGAAGGGAAGACCAAAAATGGCTTAATACATATTTTTTAGACAATCTTTACTCACTTCTATTGTAGAGATTATTACTGTTTAGAATAAGAGAAATCTATATAACTGATCTTAACTAGTTTTGGATGAGGCCTGCTATTATTGTGTTTAGCCTATGAGATACAACATACTACTCGATGACCACAAATTTTGCATTGAAGACACTTTCCCCATCATGGTGGCATCACGTTGGTATCTTTACTTTTTCTAAATAGACCTGATACCAACTCAGTTGTCAATTTTAAATGGAGCTCATGTCTTGCCTTTCAATTTGGATGAAAAATATAAATTGTTGGAGTTATCTTGAATGTTTGATAAGGGTACTTGCATCGTTTTGAGCAATAGGATAGTAACTATCTTCTAACTGTAGGTGTTGATGTAGAGATGTGTTTGATTGAATTGAGTGTTAGATTTGTAGCGAGATTCAACAAAAAAGAGGGAGAGAGCCAAGGTGATCGAGCAAATAATTAATGAAAAAAACACGAGGATTTAACGTGGTTGAAGAAATCCTTTTTGTTTGCACTTAAAAAGTTTTCAAAATGAGTAACAGTAATGTCCCAGGTGGCTGTTCGAAGGGCTTGATATTTTCAAATCTTCCATCCATTTCGAAGAAACAGGCTTCCGAAGAGGTGACCCAAATGAATAAGAGAGATCTAAAGAATGAAGTCCTAAAGAATAGCACAGATCCAGTTCCTTTGATAGATCCAATTCTTTTGAAGATTCGAACAAATTAAGATAGAATTTTTTGCGAAATTAAGATCACTCTATCGAAGATGATATTTTTGAACCTTCCATCGATTTTGAAGAAATAATCTTTCGAAGAGATCACTCTATCGATGACGATATTTCAAAAAATTATTGATTTGGAAAGAATAATCTTTCGAAGAGATCACTCTATCGAAGACAATATTTCGAAGTACCATCAATTTCGAAGTACCATCAATTTCGAAGGAACAAGTATGTGGATAATTTGGTTGTCAAAAATAAAGATAGACATAATCATCTATAAGACCTCAGAACTGTATTCAAGGGCAGTATAATCTCAAGATAAACCCTCTGAATTGTGCGTTTGGGATGTCTTCTAGAAAATTCTTGAGATTTGTGGATCGGCATAGGGGCATAGAAATAGATCCATCTAAAATTAAAGCAATTATAGATATGCCTCCGCTGACCAGTCTAAAGCAGTTAAGAGGTTTGCAAGGACATTTAGCATATATAAGACGCTTTATTTCTAATCTATCGGGAACGTGCCAACCATTTGGGCGGCTCATGAAGAAAAATACTCCTTTCAAATGGGATAATGAATATCAAAGGGCCTTTAATAGCCTTAAACAATATTTAATGAACCCTCCAGTCCTGGCCGCTCCTACGCTAGGAAGGCCGCTAATTCTATACACAATGACCCTCGATGAATCTCTGGAGGCACTTTTGGCCTAATACAATGAAGAAAATAAAGAAATGACTGTATACTTCCTCAGCCGACGTATAATTGGGGCAGAAATCAGATATTCTCTAATCGAGAAACATTGCTTGGCATTAATATTTGCTGTCCAAAAGCTTCGACACTATTTGTTGGCTCATGAGGTCACATTGATATCAAGAATTGACTCGTTGAAGTTTTTGATGACCTAGCCAATGCTAGCAGGAAGGCTAACGCGATGAGCAGTGCTATTACAATAGTATGATATTTCTTTTGTTCGTAAAAAAGCTGTGAAGAGACAGGCATTTGCAGACTTCCTAGCAGCACACGCCCTCCCGGCAGATTCACTTATAAATGATGAACTACTTGATGAACGAATTCTTAGAATTACCTAAGAAGATAAAATGCCTGCATGGGAACTATATTTCGATGGTGCATCCTCCTTCAAATATTTACAGCACTTCAACACATTAATTGTCAGGGCTGGTATTGGGATAATCATTGTTACCCTGTAAAGAGGGATAATATGATACTTATACAGTTTGGTCGAACCGTGCACTAATAATGAGGCTGAGTATGAAGCATTGATTACGGGGCTTGAACTCGCAGTTGAAATGAATATCCAAGAATTTTGGATATATGGTGATTTACAATTGATCATAAATCAAATAAAAATAAACTACAAAATGAATGAGCTTCGATTAATAAAATATTACAAGAAAGCTACTCAGCCATTACGGCAGATGCTGAAGTACGCTATTGTGAGGGTATCCCGTGCAGAAAATAGTCAGGAGAAGAAAATGACAACGACTAAAGAAGAGCCTGTATTGATAACAGTGCGAACCAAAAGAATTTTGCACCCTACTATGGCCAACATGTCTCCATGCCCAACGTTATCAACCCATCTTTCCATAAGCTCTCTCTCTCATATGAAGAAAAGCCAGTGGAGTCCAAGAAGAAGAGTAATTATAAGAAAAGGGTCTAATAGGCAGATATTTCAAAAGGGGATGCCTCTGAAACACCCCACAAAAAAATTGCAGTTCTGTTGGAATTCGTGCCTCAAGAAAAGCCGCTCAGAAATAGAATATTTACCTTCGGGATCTTGCTAAAAAATGAAGTTGCAAATCTCCACCTCCCAAAATAAACCATTTTGAATGAATTCCAAAAGTGGTGAAGAAACAGAGGAATAGATGATACCAACGAACAAATTTTACTTTCAGACGTGAACTCCATTTGTTGGGGGGCAATTTATTTGCCCTTAAAAAGTTTTCAAAATGAGTAATAGTAACGTCCCACAGAAATGAAGTCCTAAAGAACAACATAGATCCAGTTCTTTCGAAGATTTGAGCAAATTAAGATAGAAGCTTCTGTAAAACTAAGATCACTCTATCGAAGATGATATTTCGAAGAATCATCGATTTCAAAGGAACAATCTTTCAGAGAGATCACTCTATCGAAGACGATATTTTGAAGAACCATCGATTTCAAAGGAACAAGCTTTTGAAGAGATCCAGTCCTTCGATGAACCCAGTCTTTGAAGACTGAACTATCGAAGATGATTTTTGAAGGCTTGATTTTGACAGAACCGGTCAGACTCTGGTCAAATATTCAATAGGACGGCCACTAGTGTCGTCTACAAATACCCCCACAGTCTACTAAGGAAAGGGCTAAATTCCCGAAGTGTGGAAGTTTAAGGGCTGAAATTCTAAAGTCTTGAACTGCAGGGTGAAGAGTTGCGAGCGAAGGAAGAAGCAAAGGCTGTTGAGCCTTTCCTTCTGCTGTTGGGTTCTAAACTCCTCTCTCTTTCTAACAAACTCAAGGTCTCGCTTGGTTCAAGGTATTCTTTTTACCCAACACAAGTTTTAACTATAAAAATCAACTTTATTTCACATCCAACGTAAATATGAATATTAAAATTATTAAAAGTATTTCAATTTTTCATACTTTTTAATATTAAAATAAATTTCTTTTCTATTAAATTTAAATCAAACCAAATGAGGCCTAAGACTCATTCTGGCCATGGCTATTATCTAAGAATAATTCAGTAAGATAAATGTTAACGCGTGGTTCCAGTGCTGCATCTCAGCCGTACATGTTTCTAATGCAGTATGCTTCTCTTAGTCATGAAAATCAAGGGTCTGTGTGCTTCAATCATCATGGACCCCTAGAAGAAATGCCAAGATCAAGAAGCCAAGCTCTCCTTCTACTATTTCCGGCTCCTTTAGTGGCCGACAGTGGTGGGACCACCAGTGTGGACTCAGCAATTGAATATTTCATCCTCTTTCGGAAAACTTGAACTGAGCTCCACTATCTCCTGCCTATAAATACCCTTGAACAGGCTTCAATGGGGGGTTCTTTTTTCGTTGGAAGGCTTTTTTCTTTGGAGAGAATCGCAGGATCTCTCTTCTATCACCCTTGTACTAAGAGCTTAAAATAAGAAAGCTCCTCTCTCTCTCTTTTCTTTGGGCTCATTGTATTGGTCTTTTCGACCATCCTTTTCTTTTTTTAGTGGAATCCTCTCTTGCTTATCGCTTGGTGGACGTAGGGGATTTCCTCTCTGAACCACTTTAAATACCTGTGTGCTACTCTGGATGCGTATTACTCTCATTTAAGCCTTAATCATCAGGCTTAGCTCACTACGTGCTGCTGTCTCTCGGGATTCTCTCTTTATTTTTCTTTCTCTTGGGACCCCCTACTTCCCACGTCAATATTTTCTGGTGTTCATTGAGACGTCGAGAAGATGGTGGCCAAGACACGCAGAACCAACTCCGCGGTCCGCAGCACACATGCAGGTGAACCTTCTGTCAGGGCGCCAGGTGATGAGCTTCAGTCTCCACATCCCGGCATCGCGCTGGATCTACTTCTTCCTCTAGAGGCACCCGCATTTCAGAGTTGCAGGGGATGCTGACGAATCTCACCGACCTGGTTACTGACCTTACAGCCCAGCAGGCCGTGATCCTCAGGCAGACTCAGCTAGTTTGCGCTGCCATACTGCCGCCTACACCTCTCCCGCCGGTTGTGGCGACACGAGATCCTTTCTCGCCGGTCGCGGCAGCCCGAGACCCTTTCCTGCCGGTTGCGGCGGCTCGCGATCCTCTCCCGCCGGTTGCGGCGGCCCCTGCACCTCTCCCATCGGTTGCGGCGGCTCGCGATCCTCTCCCGCCGGTTGCGGCGGCCCCTGCACCTCTCCCATCGGTTGCGGCGGCTCCTATTCCCCTCCCGCCGGTCCGCCCAGACATCCTCTTTCTCCTTAGAAAGTCCACCAAAATTCTCTTCCACCATGTCTACTTCTACAGCCTGCTGTTGTGGAGTTGAAGAAATATCTTACCATTGCGCTAATGCTTGTGACACCTAAAGCAGGAGAGGTTCTGTCTCTTTATCTAGGAGTATCTGACGCAGCAGTTTCGGCTGTCCTCGTGAACGATGATAAGGGGATACAACGCCCTATCTTCTATGTCAGCCATATACTTCTTGACATTGAGACTAGGTACCCCACACTGGAGAAGCTTGCTCTTGCTCTTCTGATGGCAGCAATGAAATTGCGTTCATACTTCCAGTTGCATACTATCCAGGTGGTCATTGATCATCCTCTTCTAAAGATTTTGCACACTCCCGAAGTTTCGGGAAGGCTCCTCAAATGGTCCATCGAACTTGGCGAGTTCGATGTCAAATACACTCCGCGGATGGCGATCAAGGCTCAAGCGCTGGCCGACTTCGTTGCTGAACTTTCCACTTTAGAGCCCCCGTCCACTAAAAGCAAGGTCATACTCTGGTCTTTCCACGTCGATGGTGCTTTCGGACTTCAATCTCAAGGAGTTGGAATTCTTCTGACCAGCCCCTTGGGAGTTGCCTTACATCGAGCGGTGAACTCTTCAGTTTAAAGTTACCAACAATCAGGTAGAATACGAAGCTCTCATTGCGAGGCTGAAGTTTGCCCTCGGGATGTCAGTGAAACATATACAAGTATTCAGCGACTCACAGTTAGTTGTCAATCAAGTGAATCACACTTATGAGATAAAGAACGAGGTTTTAAAGAAGTATCTGGTGACGACCCAGTCTTTGATCTCCCAGTTCGACGAATTCTCCTACAGCCATCCCCATGTCTCTTGGGTCTGCGTGGCTTCGTCCGAATGATTGCTAGGAGAGTATTGCTAACTTTCTTTTATTTCCCACTGTCTCCACAGCAATCTTCGCGCTATCGTCCCCAAACCTCCCTGCGAAGTTGACGCAGTAGGGAGGCTCCACACTCCGCTGCTATTCATGTGCTCCCTTGGCAATCATCTGTTCTTCCTCCACGGCCTTCCCCTTCTTCGAAGGGGGCTCTGGACTCCTCTTTTCTGGAAGGCCCCTCTTCCTCTTAGGGAGGCGGGCGCGCGTCGAAGGCGACGGATCGAGTGGTTCGGCGATAGCAGAAGATGATAGAAGATTTTTTTTTAATAAGAGTGGATAACTAGGCTATTTGAGAATTCTTGCTAAAAGCTAAATCCTACCTTTTCTTCATCAGAATATCGATAGCTTCTAGGTACTCAAAAAAACTTTGACTCATTTTATTAATCAACAACAACTGATTAATACAATATTAGGCAACAACTTTATATAAAGAGATCCTGCAAAAAAAATTAAAATATATTACTAATGCTGAAAATAAAATGTCAAATAAATTCGAACAAATATAAAACTAATTTTATTACTGTAAAATAAAATCAGCTTCAGATATAACGAGTTTTCAAACTTCCCAAATCTACTCTGAATCAAATCAAATCTAAATAAAGCTAATATGGAAATCTCTAATTAACTTTAATCAAATTAAATTTGAATTTTGATTTAGCACGTGGTATCATTTTGGCCTTAAGATTTAATATTGATCTGTGCTTCTCCGACCAGTTCCCATCATGTCACCTCCTCCTTCCTAACCCGTCAGTCACGGCCATAACTTTCAGTAGTTTCGAACATTTTCCCTACTTGCATTTCACGTTGACACCTCTTTTTTGGCCTAAATCCAGTCTCCGATGACCTCCATTTTACTAAATTCTAATGGGATCAATTTGCTGTACATAAATACATGCTTATAACCGATTTGCTACTTGGTGAGCTTTTTTTTCATGAAAAACTTTCTTATGAACTATTTTATGTCCACTTAAAAAGTTTGCAGCATGAGAAATCTCGAATGCCAATTACTGAATGCATGTCTAATGAAGTAATGATCCTGACTTTTATGACCCGTTTCATTGCTTTTATACATACGCTACATATTAAATGCTACAAAATTGGCTGTATTCTGTGTGTAAATTTTGGAATATGTCTGTTGTATGTAATGCCGAAAATTTTAGTGACCGGTTATATCCTACAAGAAAAGGACGATAAAGCTTAATTTGCCAAAATGTGACTATTACCTTAAGAAGAGCTATGTTTGTTCACAAACCTCAACAGTGGAGCATCAAATTGTGTTTCAACGTAAATGTTTGTGTATTAAATGCTGATAGGACATGGCCAGATGGCCTTGAATGCTGCATTTTCTTCTCTGCATGAGCTTGCATTAAACTTGTGCGGAAATTAGCATGTTATTCCAACCTTTTGTTTTGTTTTTCATTATTCTTAACTGCAGGTTGTAAAGGTTTATGTCTCTGTTTTTGGTGATGAAAGAGGAAGAGAGGTTGCTATCACAGGACTGAAGTCAAAAGCTAAGTATGTTCGAAGTGAACTTGGGAGACGCATGAAGCTTAGATTGACACCTGAAATACGTTTCATTGAAGATGACTCCCTAGAGAGAGGGAGCAGGGTAAATCAACTTTGTCTTTTTTTTTTAAATCAACTTTATCTTTTTACTCTCTAATTAGCATCTCTTTGTGGTCGCGTCTCATGAAGTAAGCTTTTCATCTCATCTTAAAAGATAGTGGACTACAAATATCTTTGTAGTATATTATACTTGCTATGTATAACTTAACCCAACTTTGAATTCAGCTATACCTGCTTTAAGACTTTCTCTGTCGACACAACATTTTATATTACATTAAATCCTACTCATGTCACAGTATGCTGTATATTTCTATCAAGGGCCAACTAAATTTAATTTTGTGTGACCTTTCTACTTTCAGCATACGATATAGGTGATATAGTGATAGCAATTGATCAGATCTAGATCAGCAGATAACAGGCAATTCAAGGATGCCTACAACTTCAAAAGCAGATGGGGAGGAAAGGAATTAGATTGAGAAGAAGATGATTTCACTAATCACTTTCAGTATATCTTTATTATTACAAAATGACTTCGATTTATAGATTAATAAAGGTTAATACTGCTGTTTTCCTATCTGACTTAAACCAACTGAGAATGACATTTAATAAAATAATTACTGAATTTGACTCATGATGGACACATAATTGACTTATTTGACTCTCTTGACATAATTCTAGCTATTAAGACTTGTTATTAACTTTTTCTAAATACTGAACAGTTATAGAAACACGGATGATACCTACGAGCTGTAAGTAGCAGCAAAGCCCTGTCTTTAGTTCATGAATACTCATGAAGCTTTTGGAAAATAGCTGTCCTTTTCCTCTCTTCTGCTCATAGTGCAGAATATCCTTTTGCCAACATCACCTCATCGGATCCATCATCTCGTCTCCTCCGCATCTCTCACCGGCTCCATCATCCTGGCTCCTCTGCCCTTCTTGTGGGCTAACATTTTGTGTAAATCCACTAATTGTCACCTCATTTGCCAATGGCATCAAGCCCTTTCAGTTGGGGCGGTTTCATCTTACACCTCGCTGGTCGTCTCCATCAC
Source organism: Apostasia ramifera (assembly GCA_019297695.1). NCBI lineage: Eukaryota > Viridiplantae > Streptophyta > Magnoliopsida > Asparagales > Orchidaceae > Apostasia > Apostasia ramifera. The sequence continues at coordinate 697,982 of JAEMOT010002388.1, read as the reverse complement.
CAGAGTCGCTGTACGCTTTCGGTGATTTCCTTGCTTTGCTGCCCTAGAGTCGTAACAATTCCCTTTCCCCTTGGAAGATCGACATTCCCCTCAAGGTCGAAATAAAGGTAGTCCTTTTTGAATTTGACCTCTAATTGTTCTCCGGAAACCATAGATTCAATTCCTACCTTAAACGAGAATTTCTTCTGAATGTGAGTTTCATTTTTATGGAATTTTGGTAGATCCAGCTTTTTTTCTATTTCTTCCTACAGATCTAGCTTCTTTTTCTTCCCTTCCTGCAGATCTGTGTCTTTTGGTGGAGTAAATTGAGCTCGCAGTGTTCCGGCCATGGTGATAGCTTCTAATTCATCTGTGTTCTGTGAACTACTCCTTTGTAGGCTCATCCAAATGGGAGGAGAAGAGATTGAGTTTCTCTTCGCCGTTGAGAAGCCATTATTTTCCTTATATTGGACAAGCTTTCCAGAGTGACGAGGAGGCCCTTGAATATTATAGCAACTTTGCCAAAAATAATGGCTTCTCAGTGAGGCGTGAGAGATCAAAAGGAAACCCTGAGCATCCTATGGCCATAGAGCTCATTTATTTCCCAGATCCACAACTCCGGATCAACACTGGTGAAATGAGGTAATGTATATTTAGCAGATCAAAATGGATTTGAGCTCATTGTCATCATACCTGGACGTGTTACGTGTTCTCCATCACTCTGAGTTCTGCATGGCTGTGGTTCTCCATTGTATAATTTCTCCAATTGATTTGTTATTGTGTGCTCATCAATTACATCATCATCTTTGATCATTTGCTCCTATTTAGCTTCCATAGTTGCTAACTTGATGTTGATCTCCCACAGAATGAAACTAATGGGTTGAAATTTCTTCTCATGATGCACCAGTTTGGTTGGTAGCTACTGGATCTCTTCACTGGACGTTTCCATGGTTGACTGCTGTTTCTCATTAACTCCTCTACTGTAGCATGATGGGTTCCCAGAAAGGTCCTTGCAGATCGAAGTGTCCTGGATGTAGAACTAATTTGTAGCAGTTCATCAAATCTAGATTAACAGATAATAGACAATTCAAGGATGCATACAACTCCAGAAGCGAAAGGTGGGGAGGAGAACGAATCAGAAGAAGGACAAGAAACCATCAGAGAAGAAGAATATTCACTAATCATTTTCAGTATATGTCTTGTTATTACAGAGTGAACTCTATTTATAGACTAATAAAGGTCAATTCTGGTAATTTCCTATTTAACTAACTCAAATCAACTGAGAATGACATTTAATAAAATAATAACTGTATTTGACTCACGATAGGCAAATAATTGACTCATTTAACTTGAATTAATTCTAGCTAGTAAGACTTGTTATTAAATCTTTCTAAATATTGAACATGCTATAGAAACATGATTGATACCTATGAGCTGTAAGTAGTAGCAAAGCCCTCTCTTTAGTTCACGAATACTCATGAAGCTTCTAGAAAATAGCTGTCCCTTTCTTCCCTTCTGCCCGTGATGCAGAATATCCTTTTGCCAACATCGTCTCGTTGGCTCCATCTTCTCATCTACTTTGTATTTCTCACTGGCTCCATCATCCCGGCTCCTCCACCCTTCTTGCTGGATAACACCTCGGTGCAATGGCATAAAGGCTCGTGATCTATTGGGGTAGGTTCTCCCTTAGGTTAGGTTGAGAAGGGATTGGGAGAGAGAGAGCTAGAAAAATCCCCTTACACATGTCTAGAGAGGTCCTATTTATAATCATGAGCAATTCCTAACCGTTGATGTGTCTCTTGATATATTAACATATGGTTTAGAGATCTTAGGATGTTGAGGATGAGAAATCCTTTTTAGGGGGGCTAAAATATGTTTCATTCGTATTGTCCTCCACCTACATTGTGCATGCACATAAGGAAGCATGCTTTGTAACCTTCTAGATTGACAAAGCGAGTTCTGTTGCCTTAGCTGGAGTGAAGCATGCTAAAGAAGATGATGCTTTGTCTGGGGGAAGCATCAGAAGCGTTCGGGCGACATCATCGGGATATCAACATCGGCAATATCTTCGGGCGTTTGATTCTAGGCTGGAGACCCGACTTTGTTTACGAGACAAGTTTGTTGCTACTTCTTTTAGTTGTGTATGGACAACTCTAATGCAGCGGGGATTTCATATGTAAACATCAGTCCTCCTCAGTTTTTTTATGGCTTGCATTTAATGTGCGTGCACAATGCACGAGGTGCACAGGCCTTGGCTTGTTATACGAGGCGTCGCATGTCTTTTGAGGTAGGAGAGGTAAGAAAAGGAAAATCCTAGTTCCGACGGTCTTATACTCACCATTAAATAGTATAGAGTGCTATCTTCCTCTTTAATTCTTGATTAGCTGCACCTATATAAAATGATCATGCCCCTTTAATCGAGTGGTTATCGTTTATCTTTCATTTATGTCAACCATCCATGTGGCATCCTGGTCAGGATTGAAGCCCACAACTCATTCAAAGCAACCAAGCTAAGCCAAGAAGCCTATTTAAATATTAACGAGTCGCATTAATTGGGGAAGCTATCCTTTTACTCCATTAATCATTAGGATCCATCGTGAACCTCCCCAGTTCAACAATATATCTCCAGGACATGGAACCTCCCCAGTTCAAATACATACTCGTGGACATGGTGAGATATCTACACATCATTATCTATTTGATTAATCATGGGGAACCTTCTGTCACCTTTTATGAGTGGCCTTGATCCCTACCGCCAATTTATGATTTATTTTAGACATTTGTGGGTGACTCATCCACAGGTCATTATAACCTTCTATCTCCAATCGAGGAATTTTTGATCAGCCTCTAATACTCTAAGGGTGCGTTTGGATAGGGGGTAGGATAAGCTAACCCAGGTTAGCTTATCCTCATTAATAACTTATCCCAGCTGGGATAAGTTATTAATTACAGCATGACGTTTGGCTGCTAACCCGGGTTAACCTAGGATAACTTTGAATTCTGTTTGGCAAAAAAATAAGTTAACCCAGGATAGTAAATAAAAAAGATGAAATAGAAAGGAAACAGTTATTAATCCATTCAACATAAAAATAATCCAGTCATCATACATAATAATAAATATGAAATTGCATATATTCCTCAAGAACAACATCCTCGTACAGTTGAGCAACATGATCTTCATCTATTCATTATTCCCTACAACAAAGTATAATTAAATATGATACATTTAACAGTACTAGTAGGTTAATCACTTGAAAATTTCAGTATAAGTTAACCTGGCCCATCCACATCTGTTCAATAATTGTCGTCCGAATAATTTCCCCCCGTCGTTGTTCACTTGCAAATACATAAGTTGTTTGGTCTTCATCTTCAGCCTGTTCCTCCAAATTCTCTTCTCAACAATAGCACAGATGCAGTTCGACACAACAGTCAGCATCTCAAGCTGAGCAACCAGAGAGAACACAAAAAATGGACCTTAATCTATGCATCTTAACAAAGACACAGATACAGCAGCAAACATCAATAGCAACATAATACACCTACACATCATGAAAATTAGCTTATTAAACCACAGAATGAAGAAAGAACAGAGAAGGAATTAAACTCAAATACAAACAGGACAGCACACATCAAAAACAGCCTGCAATATCTCTTTACAAGACACAATTAATCAGCTTCTTAAACCCAGTAAAACTCTATGCTTGAAAAACAACGTCCATCACATCGAAATTCATTGGAAAGTTGCGCGTATTGAAATCCCCTGCAAAATCTCGAAGCACCGGCAAAAAATAACCGATCAATCAATAACCAAAAAAATACCCCTCTTCCCACTCCAGATTCCTCGCACGGGACTTGATCCCTTGCATATTATATCGAATTAAGAAACTTCAGGAGCTGCCCTAAATTCTTTAACAGCACAGCACAACACCAAATCAAAGAAGAAGAGCACTGAACAAATGTTTACTTAAGACAGTGTTGGGCTCAGAAATTTCTACATCGGCTATAACTTGGATCGGCAAAAAGGTAAACATTTTGATGTTTACCTCTCCACCTGGATACCAAACATAACATACACATGACATGAAATCACTTTGACATTAATCAGACCTCTAAATTTTACTTTCTTTTGATCAGAAAATTCATCACAGCCCATATTTCGAAAGTGGCATAAGAACAAGTGTAATATTTGAGCAAACAAGTATTGTATCTGTTCATATACGAATTATATCTTAACTGTAGCAGAACATAAAAATTAAATGGGAATAAAGGAGAAGTATACTTACTAGAAAGCCGCTAGAGTAAAGCAAGTAGAAAAGAATGCTGAAACTTGAAAGCAAAGGTGAGGTAACCATCCAATTTCAGCAATAAATAGGAAACCAAGGGCAGAACAAGCCAAAAAAACAGCCAAAGGATGATGAACATAATTTGGAACAACATAGTGGAGGTAAAAGCTCTTTTGTTAAATAATGACAAAAGAGGAACATGGCATAAATTATGAAGTAACATGGCAATGAATCATATTGCATGGGTTACATAAGACAAAGTCCACCTAATAAGCATGGTAACATGCCTATGTCTCATAGCAAGCATAGTAGCAAAATGATAATCAATAAAATTGATTAATAATGACAATGAGAACATAGGTAACATGAGAGCCAGGTCATCAAACTGCACAATCATCCCTAAACCCTCACCAAAAAAGAGGAAAAATTCACAGGTGAACAGCAGAGAACCAAGGAATGCAGAGCCATTACAACAACCCAAAAAAAAAAAAATATTGGCCAACTTCACAGCAATTGCAGCTGGTATGAAGTAAAAAAAATATGTTGGAATGTATAGCATGAATTGCAGGCATGACACAGAGACAAAAAAAAAATCAAGGAGGTAAAACAGCAGAAAATGAAGAATGACAGACAGCACAGCACCAAGATAAGGAGCATGGAATGACTCTGCAGCAGGTTAGATTCAAAAAAAAAAAATTAGGGCACAGACTCGCTCCAGGCACAGAACGGGAAAACCAAAAACAGCAAAGAATCAAGAAGATCTGAGAGTAGAGAAGGCAAATCTGCCATTTACCTGAACAAAAATAAATACAACAAAAAAAACTCGCCTCAGCCAAGCCAAAAGGTCGTCGCTGCCGGAGAGGCACTGCGCCGGCCTGCGTATCAGAGCAGAACTTCTCTGCCGTCGCCGCGCCTGGAGCGATGCCATCATCCGACAGCTAGGTTGCGCGAAAAAATCCAACCGCTCGCGCAGGAATCGTGCGCGACAGTGAGCGATTCCGCCGTCTCTGCCCTTAACCCCGGATCTTGGCTGGGGTAGCTAACACCGGGGTTAGGCGGGGTAAGGGCAGGGCGCGAGGTTTGTTAACCCAGGGATAAGGGTTACGCGTTATAACGCGTTTGGTGGGTTAGCTGGGTTAACTTGAGTTAACCCAGCTAACCCACCTATCCAAACGGCCCCTAATAGACCATGGAACACAAGACATCGCCCCAAAGGTTTAGGTGCATATTCTAATAAAATGTCAATTAGGAACAACCTCTTCATTGTTGTCATGATCTTTTCCTCGCATATAAATAGGATGACCTTTCCTCCTTGAGAAGCAGGTTAGTCAAATGTAGAACTGATCCCACTCTGAAGCCAACTCTCTATCAAGACGATCACCACTATACTCCTCTCTCTTTTCTGTATGCTCTTTCCTTTCTCCTTCTACTATGAGGAAAGGGCTCTTTAATCATGATGATCCTTTGTCAACCACAAATATTCTTATATGTTTTCTAGTTGTGCTCATTCTTGTTCTCTCCAGTGTTTATGATTTCCTATACGTGAGGCTGGATTCCTTTTCAAGACTCACTCCTTCTGTCAACATATTTTGAGTAGATTCAACAAACAAATTATATGTAGCACATAATTACCTTAATGGTTATGTAGTTGTTAGAATAATAGATTCCCTCCCTCCCTCCCTCTTGTCTTCCCTTCTTGTTTTCCCTCTTTTCGCTTTTTTTCCTTCTTGTCTTGTTCTCCTTCTTGCCTCTCCCCTCCTCTTCCCATCTTCATCTTCCTATTGCCTCTCTCAGCCTTTTTCGTAACTTCTTCCTCTCTACTATATCTATGCAAGTTGGATATCTAACTATGTCATAGTTAATTTCCATTTAACTGAAAAGATGGTTAATCTCTAATTAACTAAAAAGATATAAGATTGTGACGTTGGTGGCATATTCTGTGTATCAGTGTATCTACAATTTTTTTGTGATATATTAAAGCATTCAATGTATAATCTGACTTTTTTCTGTGTTGTATGTTGTTTCCCCTTGGAAAAATGAATATGTAGCCATCTTCCTGGCAGCTTAGCATTCGGTATTTTATATCCCTAAACCACTTTTCCTTCCATCTATATCATAGGATATATTTTTTTTAATTCTTTACCCTCAAATACCACAATTCCCCCCATCACAATTGAGAATTGTGGCGGTGTGGATTCGAATCTGAGACTCCCTAGTTCCAAGCAAGTTCCCTCCCAATTGAGCTAGGAGAAATTCATCGTAGGATATATTTTCATCCCTGCCTTGGAATATTATTCATCGCTTGGTAAGAAAGTGAAATGTGGAAGTCTTTATTCCTGTAACGACATACATGCTTTGTTTGGTTAAGTAGTGAAATCCTCAATTCAATTGTAAGTTTAAGTTTAAACCAAAATTTCAAATGTCAAATGGTCTTCATTTCAAATTTTAAGCCCAACATTTTTATACAATTCCATTTTAATCATGACCCACACTATGCCCAATGACCTGGTGTTAAAAACCATCTCATTGAAATTGGTTTAATCCAAATTTATCACCTTACTAACCGAATGTTTTCAGAATTAAACTTTAATCCTGCTCACAAGTATAGTACATATTTTGCTTTGGCTCAAAACTAAGCTCAAATATTCACCCGCTTTAGACCAGATGAGATTAGGCTATCATATACAGAGTACAGTGCATGGCCAGTGAAGTGTCTTCTATTACACTTTGCTTTGACAGCATTCTGAACAGCTGGGGCAAATTACACCTTATTGTACTTGCGTGTCATATAGTTTCCTACAACATTGATTAAAGAATCTTCAAAGAAAGAAAATTCATAAAATTTACTGCAAATATTTAGGATAAGACTGACTATGTTTTCATGAGAATTGACAAACATTTTCATACTAGTATGACTTCTTTTTCACAAAATATTAAGGGTCTTTTGGTTTTGTGCAGGTAATTGCAATTCTTGACAGATTAAAAAGTGAGAGGGAGAATTCTGAGAGATATGTCGCTGAGCAACCTGAACATTCAGCATCGTCTGGGCAGAATGTAGGTTTGGATGAGGATGACCAAGATGAAGGCATTATATATGTGAACTAAACAGCATGATCAGAGATAAGGATGGGCTACCCAAACATGAAAGTAAGCATTTAAATTTAGGTCATGCACCATCTGAAACTTTGAATATTACCTACCTGTTATCTTCGTCACAAAATTTAAACTATAAAGCGACATGTATTTGAAAAAAGGTATAATAAATTTAAAACACTCGCAGAAGAATGTTTGCCCAGCGCAACTTGGAAGTGAGACCAATCGTTCTTCTCCTAGAAACATGGCATGCATTGCTTGTCCGTTCTATTAGGGCTATTTGTATTGACAAATTCAGACCTTTGTGATTTGTTCATAAGCAGGGTTCTCGTTAGCACTGTGAAATAGGAAGTTCACTTTCCTTCATCCTTGGCCTATAAATGAACTTAGCTTTCAGCACGCTGCTCCATGTTACTCTTAGTAAGGGTTTTGTTCATGTTTGTTCCTTAGGATCAACGTACAAGCTTGAATATATTGATATTCGGCTTGTTTATGTTTGTAAACATGTATATAAAATTCGTGAATGTATTCATTTAAAGTTCAGTTATGGGCTATTACAGCCTTATTAATGGACTCCATTAATGTTATTCTTAGTATTATAATATTGATTTAGATCATATTACTAATTTAGTAGCATTGTTTATGAAGAGCATACTATTTTTGTTTTTTTATTGATTATTCACTTTAGTGGTTGATGAATCCTTCATGAAAGGACTTAATTATAAGCTTGCTATGTGCTCATAAGCTTGATATGTAGCTTGATAATGAGCAATAATGAGCTTGATTGAATCGAGCTCGAGCTCTAGAGAAACTGAACTTGAACAAAGTAGTCAAAAGTAAATGTTATTTATGAACAAACTTGAACAATAAAATCTGAAATGAGCTTAGCTCAACTCAATTCCTTTACAAAACATCCACGCTTATGTCTTGGTTTGCAGATACAAAGATAAGATGTGTTAAAATGAAATTTTCAGTCAAGTAGTCAAATGATTGGGAATAAAAAAGGAGAAGAAATGAGAGGAAGATATTAATGTCGAGACCACTGTACATCTAGAAGGTTGGAACCCTTTATGAACAAGAGCTATGTGTCAGGATGTATAGCCATTTGAGCATGAGTTTTGAGGGATTCGGAGAAGATTTGAGCAACTCTATTAAAACTTTACAGGTACTTGAAGCAGGTTTTTGTGTGGCAATCCTAGATGATGTTGAAGTTGTCATTAGTTTGTCAAACTCCCTTTTAACGAGATCGTGTGAACCTCTATTCTTGAACGTGTGAACCTCTATTCTTGAAAGTGTGGCTTTGGCCTTGCATTAATGAAAAATACAAAAGACATATCATATAAGGTTCTTCTTTAGAATATTGAAAAAATTAATAAAGAGGGGCATTCCCTTCTCCTATCAAAAATCTCCTATGGTCTATGTGAGCAAAATAAGCAGCACCACAATTGAGTTATCTTGTAATATGTGTCACTATACTTTGGGCAAAATTAAATAAAAATTGGGAGCATTCCCCCTAGTCCGTCTCTAGCTAAAAGCTCAGATGCCTTCTTTTGGGACCCCTATTGTTGTAGCCATTGAAGTGATTCTAGAAAGTCTCCTTCGGTCCATATTTCTCGGATATCCTTAACTCACTTGGATGCTTCTTTGAGACCACTAAAAACTGCTATCTTTTTAGCTGCTAGTGGTGCTTCCATGTGCATTATCATGCCTCTTGCTTCCCAAACAATCCCTATGTGATCTCTGATCAGGTAGGCTGCTCCAACTGCTCCATTACTCCTTATAGTCCCATCTACATTAATCTTTAACTACCCAGGCACGAGGGTAACCAACAATCTTCTTCTGTGATAACAAGCCCTTGGTGGGGTTTCTAGGGGTGTTAAAAGATTAATTCCGGTAATGCTATGAATGTTGGTTGCAATGATCTTTGGTGTTGGAAGGTTCTACCATGTACTTTGTTATTTTCAGTTTTCCAGCAATAGTAACAAGTAGTAGCCTCCAAGCAGAAGCTCTTGTCTCCTCTCTTCTTTCTGGTAGCCTTTGCCATCTCTATAATTCATTCTCACTAAGTGAGAAGGGGGACCTCTTTGATTGTTCCTTACTCAATATTCTCCTCACCTTCGTGTATATTCTGCATTCAGTTGTGATGTTTTGTAAATCCTCCATCTTTGAACATCTCCAAGGGTAGGCAATAGACTTTGCTACTTCTATTTTGTGGAGCCATTCTCTAGTAGGTACCGCATTCTTGGCTAATCTCCATGAAAAGGTCATCTCCGTTAAAATAGGTTGTTTTTAGGGTCTCAGCCAGAAGAGGTGGCTTAGAATAGCCTTTTTCCTTAAGGATGGCAAATATTTCTCCACCTTGTAGGCCATGGTGTTGCACATTTAGTATGATGGAAAACTTTAAGGACATGTTAAGGATTGATACGGAGAACCTAGGAACTACTTGGGCCGGCCTCTAATGTGCCTTGCCTTTGTTATAAATTGTGAGGTGTTTTCATTTTGTTCATTTGTCAACCCTCTATGTGGCGAGGGTAGGGACCGATCAGATTTTCTTTAAACCAAGCCAGTAAGCTATGGTGAACGTACCACAGCCAAACGAAGGTTCATTCCCCCATTACTCTAGTTACAGAAGAATCCAGCCAATCATAAAGTCTTGGCCTATGCTCCTTGCACGCTCCGTTCGTGATTGTGGGGCCCAACCAGCTATCCCAGGATAATATGACCACTGCTTTTCCTACCACGGACTCTCCACAGCACCAGGCAAGAATCGTGTAGGCATGATGCCACATTAGCCTTGTTTGCCTCCTCCAAGCAAACTGCTGAGGCAATATGGAGCAAGAATACCCTCTATACCACCGGACTAACTATCCGACCACTTATTTGGTGTCATGGATTGCCGAGCCTATCCTTTGCTAGGAGTGCGCATGGGTCGGGTCGATTTGATTTCGTACTTATTATGTACCCAACTCAAGTCAAGTAAATTTCACTATACATGGAACTGGATTGGACCCATGGACCCGACCTAGACCCGAACCGTTGGGTTTGGGTCAGGCCTAAGTTCATCCAATGAATAATTTTTAGGGCAAATTTCACTCAGGTCCCTGAGTTTAAGGGTTATTATCACACAGGTCCACGTTTTTAAAATTTATCATTGGGGTCCCTAGGTTTTCCAAAATTATCATCTGACCTAGACCCGAAAGCGCGAGGCCGCCGGGCCGCGCTGCACTGACGCGCGAGGCTGTCGGCGGCCGCGCGGCAGC